>VUQH01015001.1:3178-23172 GCA_015106775.1 Etroplus canarensis
ACACTCTAGTTGTTCTATATGTACAACACACAGCAGAACAAGCAACATGCAGTGTTGAAAGAGGTGCAGAACAAGGCAGCCTATTACAGGTGCCAAGGAAAACGGTGGGGGTTGTATACCTTGCTCAGGGGCACTTCGGCAGTGCTCAGGAGGGAGTAAGTCAACACCTTCTCTGGTCTCGTCTTCAGTCCACCACCATGTGCACTGATTCAGTACAGAGTCTTGAATTGGTAGGTCCCAGATGGACCGCCAGGTCCAGGCAGGTCTTGAAGCGGCGGCATCAGCAAACCGCTTGTTCCCAACCAAGTCCTTTGAAGGACTGAGCCACTGCCACTCCAATGCTTGGAGCTATAAAGCTTGCAGCTGCTTGGCCATAGAAACTCATCATGAAGCTCTCGGCATGCAGTTTTTGTGGTGATGGTAATTCCAGAGGAAGTTTGGGACTGTGCAGTTACTGAGTCCGCAGAGCAATGGAGACTTTTACACACTGTGCACCTCAGAACTCTGTGACCCTGCTCTATAACTTGTGGCTGAGTTGCTGTGGTTCCTAAACACTTCCACTTTGCAATAATACCACTTACTTTTTTGTGGATTGCGGAATATCTAGAAAGGAAGGGATTCTACCAACTGACTTGTTTTAACAGTGGCATCCTATTACGGTACCACACTCAAACTCAGTGAGCTCTTTAGAAGGACTCAGCCTTTTAACATTTTTGAAGGCAGACTGCATGGCTTAGATGTTTGCTTTTAGACACCTGTGGCAATGGGACAGAATGAAACACCTGAATTCAGTGATTAGAAGGTGTGGTTCAATACTTTAATCCTTAGTGTATGTATGCCAGTGCTACTTTTCGCATAGCCCTTACTATTTTACCATCTTATAACACATACACTTCACAATATTTTCATATTGTTTTATGTACTGCAAAGCTTAAAAGCTAAGCAGCTATGAAAAGGTTTCTATGTGCACTTGTGTTTTGTGCCCTTTCACACCTGTGTGTGGGTGCCAGGTTTTTATCTCTATTAGAGTGTGAATGTGAGTGACTGAGTGCCCGTACAAGTTGGAAGAAAATAAGGTGAAAAGATCAAGAACATTATTTTTTTGTCTGTAGAGAACAAAATGCCTCTGACAGTGCTGTATGTTATTAGGTCAGTTATTCCACCGGGAGGATCACAGATGTAAAACTAATTTTGCCATCCCCTAAATGCTGACCATTTTTGTTTGAATACATCTTATTCAGCTTTGTGTTCAGGCCCTTTTACTGGGGAAGGTGATTTTTCTTGAGAGTCAAATAAGCTATACTGTAAATAACAAAACATTACAAAACAACAGCAACATAAAAAGTCTTGGCCTAACTGACATTAAATTTCCATTTGTTTCAAAACCATCTCCTTTACTTGACTGCTTGTATTACCATATGCAGTGTGTCAGCTGTTTGCTGCGTTAACAACATAGCAAGCCTGCAGAAAGAAACAAGCTTTAGAATTCCATTATGTTCCTGTAATTCCTCTCAAAAGCAAAAGCAAAAGTAAGAAAACAAGAATGAAGGAAAAATATGGAAATCGAGCTTGTTCAAAATATTTTGCCAATGTCTGTCACAGTATCAATATTTTGATACAAACACACTCACAGATATTCAGTGAAATCCAACAGTATGTGTCAGACAACCTTAGTGACTGCCAGATGTCACATTGCTTTTTATTTGTGATCAGTCAGGTAGAAAACAGCAGAGCACAGGCTCCAGAGAGAAGCTGTATTGAGGGAGTATTTCATGGAGTGCACCTGAAATGTTATTGGTTGGATGCATTAAGTACAGCTAAGGGGTTGTTTGTCTCCTGAGTGCAGAGGACATGGCAGCCCACCAGAGCACTCGCCCCGAGTGGTTTCAACTCAGACTGGTTTGGTCTGGTCTGGCAGGAGGGGGATTAAGACAGAGAGTGATTCTAATCAGAGGGGTCGACTCAAGAGCTCATTCAGATGATGGCAGGAGAGTGTCCAACTAATGCTGCTATTACTGCTGCCACTCCACATCTATAGATCCACCTTTAGTAACAATAGCCTTCTTTTGGAGAACCACTTTCTTTTCGATTTTAGAAAAAAAACAAAAAAACAAGAAATTAAGAGACTAAGAAGAGAAAAACACAAAGGGAGGAGGGTGGAGAAAGTTATTTTCTTATTTATGTTATAATTCAAGTGTAAAAATTAAGTTGCTTGGTTTGCAACTAACATTTTCACTGTTGCATTAAGTTTTATAGCCAAGTCTTAAAAAATATATAAATGGCCTTAGTTAACAAAAATAACATTAAAAATAACATGAATCATTTTGTTGATACTTCAGCATTATTTTATTTATTTTTACTTTGAAATAACCTGCAAATAGTTTA
The DNA here is from genome assembly GCA_015106775.1 of Etroplus canarensis. Taxonomy (NCBI): domain Eukaryota; kingdom Metazoa; phylum Chordata; class Actinopteri; order Cichliformes; family Cichlidae; genus Etroplus; species Etroplus canarensis. The sequence goes on from VUQH01015001.1 coordinate 5,564, forward strand.
AATATATACATGTTATGTACATGTCATTAAAATGTTTTAAACTTACCAAAGCAATGCAACATTTCTTTTGATGAATCATGTATGTACATTATCAAAATGTATCTTAATAATAATAATAATAATAATAATAATAATAATGTTATTATTATTATTATTATTATTATCAAATCCAACAAAGTCCACAGTTTTAGCAGTGGATTTTTGTGAAGGGAACTGTAGCAGCGCTGCATCCACCTAGTTACTAAACTTGCCATAAATAAATAATTGTCAGATGTTAGCATTACAGCAATGTTGAACCAGTGTTCATTTTTCGGCTGCTCCCTTTAGGGGTCACCACAGTGGATAACCTGCCTCCATCTCACCCTGTCCCTTGCATCCTCTTCCGCACACCAACCCTCTGCATGTCCTCGTTCACTACATCCATGAATCTTCTCTGTGGTCCTCCTCTTCTCCTCCTGCCTGGCACCTCCTTCTTCAACATCCTTTGTCTAATATTTCCACTTACCCTCCTCTGAACATGTTCAGATCATCTCAGTCTGGCCTCTCTGACTTTGTCTCCAAACTTCTCAACCTGAGCTGTCCCTCTGATGTGCTCATTTCTAATCCTGTCCATCCTGGTCACTCCCAGAGAAAATTTCAACATCTTCAATTCTGCCACCTCCAGCTCCACCTCCTGCCTTTTTTTCAGTGCTACCATCTCCAAAAGATATATTATAGCAGGCCTCACTACCGTCTTGAAAATCTTCCCTTTCACTCTTGCTGTTATCCTTCTGTCGCACAACACCCCTGACACTCTTCTCCACTCCTCTTGTGCTCTGTCCTTGGTTTGGAAGGTTGATCCTAGGTATTTAAACTCACTTTTATTTAAATAAACAATAGTGTTCAACAAGTATGCCCCATTAATTGATAGTTCGTAGAAAAACCTTTAGCAGCAATTTTGGCCCAATCTTCTTTACAGCGTTGCTTGAATTCACTGAGGTTTGTGAGTATTCATTTATCACCAGGTCCTTACACAGCATTTCAGTAAGGTTGAGGTCTGGTCTTCGACTAGGCCACTGCAGCCCTTTGAATCATTTCTTTTTCAGTCATTTTGTTTTAATTTAATTTAGTATTTGAGCTAATTGTCTTGTGATATGACAAGCATTAGCTGTTGGATATATGGCCTTAAATTTAACTCCAAAATATTTTGATATACAGAGGAGGTCATGGTCCACCTAATGACTACAAGGTGCCCAGGTCCTTCGAATGCAAACCAAAATCAAATCTTCACCCCTTCACCACTGTGCCTGAGCACTGGTGTTAGGTGGTTTTGCTAATATACAGTTTGTGATTTTTCTTAAAAGTGGTACAGTGCATTTTTTTCTTGAAAGGCTTTTTTGTCTTCTCAAAGGACCTTTTTTTTTCTTTTTAAAGAGAAGAGGCTTTCCCCTTGCAACTCTTCCAATTAAACCACATTTTTTCAGTCTTTTTTTTCCCCAAATTGGACTGTTATTAACTTTAAATATAACATGCTAACTTAGACCTATAGAATATGAGATGTAGCTCTAGTTTCTTTTAATTTCTCTGTCCACTCTGGAAAAGATTGTAGCATTGTCTTAACAAACACTGGATGTTCCAGATCAGCAAACTTCCAAAACTTATGTTGTTGTAGATGTGCTCACACTGGCTGATGATCTGTTAATCAAGTGCACCCTTGCTACTTACCCTCTTAATTCCTCTGGACGCAGCAAGGGTGTACTTAGTTTTTCAAAGGACTGCATAGAATCCTGTGATTTTTTTTTTGTTTGTTTGTTTTTTCCACATGATTGTATATATGTCTAAATTAAGTGAATAAAATTAATATATTATGAATCATGAATACGATTTCTTCGTGAGTAAGGTATGGCAGATTTGAATTAGCAATATTCCCACGCTACTTGAAAACATCTGCAAACGATCGCTTTTGTTATAATTGTGCTCCAGATGCCCCTTGGAGCAAAAATTGCACATTCTGCATTTAATATTTATCAATCATTTCAATCTTCAAAACCTTGCTTCTGCACTGTGTAAATTGACTACTTCTACTCAGTTTTATATCACTGTGAATCACTGTGACTATCTTTAAGTTTTGGACCGCTGGTTGTACAAAAACTGAGAAAGGCACCGCTGACATTCGTATGATTTTTATGATATTTTTGAGACCAAGTTATTACTCAGTGATACATTCTACATATTTGGTTTGTTGTATGATGAGGCTTAGTCTGGATTTTACATAATATAAAAATACCTGGGATCTTGTACAAGGCATTACAGAAGCTATATTCTTCTGTCAGACAGTGTATTTATAAGGATTAAAAGCTCACCAACTGTAATCATTTTTCTCAGCAAAATGCACACAGTAACATGCTAACAACAAACTCTAGGTCTGAAAGTAAAATCCAGTGGTCTTTGGTAAGAGTGATTCATCATATTAAGCCATCCATGACAATAATTTGTTTTGTCTCATTCTCCCACAAAGAAAGCACTTGATGTTTGCAATAGATCATCTTAAAGGTTTGCACGGTGGGTGGGGGAAAAAAATTCAAGACTGGACTTAACTTGTAAGGGTAGCGCAAATTGCTGTGACAAAATGCAAACTGGCAAGTAACGTCTGGTTGCATTTACTATACTGCATCTATTTTGTTTTTCCGTGCAATGACTAATAGAGTTTTCTACCTCCTGTTTGCCATTTCTTATGCTTTCTATTTGAGATTAAAATTGATGTAAACTTGAGAATCAGCTTTATTAAAAAATCTAAATGCTCTTGATAATATTTTGTTTCTTTGACTGGGAAGGATTTTTTGAGGTGCCTGACAATCACAAAGCACCCTTGCTCAACAATCCATTCTAAATGCAACAGTTTCTCTCCAAAAGTATTCAATTGTTTATTAAAAGATTAATGAAAATTTTTCTGTAATAAATGTTAATAATAAAGAATGAATGAAAAAAGAGAAATAAATCACAAAAGGCAAATGACCTGATGCAGCAATATAGCAGCCGATGACTCAGTTCACAGTGTCTCACGCTCAAAACATTTAACAAGTGGCAAGACAGGATGTTGATATCTGGACAGTTTCATTGCAGCAAATGGGCAAAGAGATCATGTCAGCAGGGTGCTGCCATCTGCAGCCACACTCATTTATTATTTAGTCACCGTTTCTTTCAATAATGATCCACCGAAGACAGCAAATAGCAAGAGTATGTGAACATAAGTAGTTATTAAAACTTGCACCCACTTCAGAATAAAATGCAATTATGAGATGATTGTTTTTAATGATGAAGGGGACTTTCACACACTTAGAATGGAAGACAATAATCACTCATTTTGAAATAGATTACCTTGTCTCTCTCCCTGTAACACAGACTTTCATCAACAAAGAACACCATGACATAGAATAAGAGTTGTGAGGCAAAGGATGTCATTATATATGAAATATACTCCCTTTTTTTGCCAGGGGAGGGACACCATGCAACCCCAGGGCTCAATTCCTCCTGGCAGTCTCATCACTAAACATGAGGATGACACCAGAAGAAGAAAAAAAAAAAAAAACCGACCAAACGGGCCCTGCTCCATAGCCTCAACCAATCTATGAAACCCAGCCTCCTCTCTACCATGCAATTACACACAACCTGTTGAGTGTTGTTCCGGGAATGCGGTCAGCAAGTCACCGGAGAATTAATGAAATGCCAAGATGGAGGGAGAGAAATTGCCTGTATAACCTATCCTCAAGGTGCCCTTGTGGTATTTTTAAGACTAAGTCACACAAGAAGCACCTATTGCAGGTCTGGTCATAGAATATAAGATAAAGTTTTGCTGTCTTCAACTCATAATCTACTTTTTTTTTCTTTTTTTTCCTGTACATCAGTGGAAATGAGACCAATCATTGAGTCATTTCCTTTCTGCTGAAGACACTACCACAGTCTCCAAAGGTCAGAGACATGAAGAGATTTAATTGCATGCCTCAGTGTCAACCCTTTTATTAAAACCAGTCATTATAGTCTGAAAAGACTCATTTGTTAACCTGTTCTCTCCATGACTTTAAGTTAAAGTTCTTTTTTCTTTTGCAAGTTTTCTACCATATTGCTATAGTCAGTCAATAGCAAATAATTTTAAGGGACAGGTGGATATTCTGCCAGTGCCTCACTGTTAACTGCATCTTACCTGACAAGACTCCCAGAAGAATCCGGGTCCCTGGCGGTGACTGACCCTATGACTGTGTTGATGGGAGCATTCTCATTCACTTCCAATAAGTACATAGGTTTGGAGAAAACAGGAGGCTCATCTGAATCTTCAACCACAATTTTCACCGTAGCTGTATCCTTAAAGGGCCCACCGCTGCCGGGCTCTGAGCGGACGTTGGTAGCTTCAACTTTGAGCGTGTAGGCTCTCTTGTTCTCATAGTCTAAAGGCTGAAAATGAACAGAAACAGAAGCAGTCAGAAACTACCTCATTGTCCAGTAAAAATGTAATTTATTTCTATTATAAATAACAATGAAACAAAATGTAATGTGTAGTCAAGATGTTGAAAGTATAGTATATTCACTCAATTATTATACATTCTTCAAATCATATATTTCATGTTCTTGGCATTGATGATACTGGCATCATTCCACATACAGTAATAATAAGACACAGTTATAGATCAAAAGGAAACAACACATATTCAGGTCATTAGAATGTCATTCAGCTTGTGAAAGCATTACCATAATGTAGCCCATTCTGAAAATAACCCTGATCATGCACAGTGGTTACACTGACGTGGTGTAGAGAGTTCAATGGTAAATGAATTGATGCCTACTGTATATAATGCTTTCTATTCTGAACACTCAAAGTGCGTTTAACTAGAAGGCTCATTCACCCATTCATACAGTGCTTTATTCTATACCTTTAATTGTTTTCTCACTGTCATACACACACTCACATTCTGATGGATGCATCAGGAGCAATTTGGGGTTCAGTATCTTGTCCAAGGACATTTCTGCATGTAAGCTCGGGCGCAAACCACCCACCACTGACCCGCTCTATCACCCACAGCCACATCCACCCCAGCTGTAAGTCAATACAAGTGAGGATTTGGAAAAGTATGGGTGTTCACTATGCAAGAAGGGTGTAATGAAAGACAACACCAGAATTCTGGGGGCTGGAGAACAATTTAATTGCTGAGTCTGAGTGAGTTTAATCTAATTAACCATGTGCAATCCAACTAATATTGCCTCCAACTCAACCTGCTACAAAAACATAATCTAAAATGGGTTATTTTGAATGGCAGCTTTTTATATTTTGATAATAAAATATATGCCCCTTTAAAATTCTGCCCAGTACATCTTCCATGAGTAATAAAACAAATTTTTTTTTCGTTCTGACCTAATGAACCCCTTTGTTGAGATCCACATGCACCCCCAAGAAGATGCTACACTAAGAGTAGGTACAACTCAAAGCTTTAGCAGGGAAAACATAAATCTTTCTACTAAAGCTTTCAGCTATTGTAGCTTATTGGCACTTTCATACTGCTATGACAACCAGCTCACAAAAAAGGAAATGAGAGCGGTGCTTATTGAAGACTATCAATGAAATGTGTAATTTTTACAAAGAGAAATAAAAACACTTTGTACAGGACATGTCATTGTGTGACTGCCATATCTGTTTAATCTTTTTTCCCCAATTGATGGCCCATCATTAATATTTAAAAGAAAGAGGAGAGTCACAATTTTGCTCTCTCTGAGGACACCCCAGACTGTCACAATTTCATTCTGAATCACCTCTGGTTGCTCTCAAACTACTAGAATAATGGGATCAAGTCACTTCCACGCTCCATAACCAGGATTTATAGGGAAATCAAAACTGGGCCTTGCCGCTTGAGGGGACAAGAGCTGGCTTGAGGGAGATAGAAGGACTTGGAGGAGGGAGATGAACAAAACGAGAAATGTATTCAGTTAGAAGAATTGTCCCTGTGGTCATAGAGGGCCACTGCTGAGAGACGGGGGTGCAGAATGGGCAGGTGGGTGGAGGTGTGTCTGGGGGTCCAGCTGTGACACAGTAGCAGCAGCTGGAGGGGACGCTAAAGGTGACCTGGAGTTTGACTTCCACACTTCCACATACCTGTCATCAGGCCACTGGTAGAGAGGCCAGAGACCCTGAAGCCTCTCCATGGTTGGAGTGTTCTTTTTGAACACTCGCATTATTAACCTCCCCTTCTCCTCATCCTCACCCTGCTCCTCTCTTGACAACCACCACCTTCTTCCACCCTACTTTTTCTCTCTCTCAGATCCTGTCTTCTGTACTGAGAAAGTACAGAGTGTGGCTAAATCTCGAGCCAATGGATTACACTTTAATTCAGAGGTAGTGGAGAGTAAGGGCTTGTATAATGTGTAGCAGGACACTCAAGATGATTATATGGAAATGGAGAGAAAGGAAAAGGCCTAGTTTTCAATATGAATGATTTTTTTGAAAGTCGGTTAATGGCACAGATACTTGGTGTTCAGCAAAGGTGAATATTAAATCAAAACTTATCTGGAATACTAAAAATTGTTGCTATTTCATCTATATATGAATATCATCTTAGAAAATATTTTGAGCTTCACTGGCATGTTAAATCTACACCTTTATCTAATCATTTCACTTACACCATGAAATGTTACAGAAGATATTTAAGTAAAGATGTACAATTATCCATAGACCCAGCAGAAGGTTAGTTGGTATAATTTTGGAATTGCGTTGAGGTCACCTAAACAATCAAAGTCTATGAGCAACAACATCTGCAGTCATATGAAAAAGGATTTTTTTTATGATTCAGTAGCTTGAGAATCAGAAACAGAATCAGAATACTTATGTTACAGACACTCCGTTAAGTATACATTAATATGAATATAAAAAAATAAATATACTATTACGTACACCAACTATAGAGTGTGTAACATGGGTGGAATTAGGGTATTGAGCAGACTTAATGTCAAATTTATTTATTTATTTATTTTGGTATGACTTTATCAGTCTCTTATGTCATTGTGGAGGAATTTTGGGCTGTGCATGGCTCTCTTAAGGTTCTGACACAGCATTTTGATCGGGTTGAGGTCTGGACTTTGAGTGGGCTACTTGCTGTTTACTTATTTAGCCATTCTGTTGTAGGTTTGCTGGTGTACTTGATTGCTGATCATTGTCCTATTGCATGACCCAGTTTCAGCCAAGCATTAGCCGTTGGATATATGGCCTTAAATTGGATTCCAGAATACTTCAGTATACAAGGGAGTTTATGGATGCCACTGACTGCAAGGTGACGAGGTACTGTGACTGCAAAACAAACCCAAATCCTCACCCCTCCACCACTGTACTTGACTGTTGGTATAAGGTATTTGTGCTTACAGGCTGTGTTCGGTTTTCAACGAATGTGGCACTGTTCATTATGGCTGCAGCTCTACTTTGGTTTCAACTGTCCAAAGGACACTGAGCCTGAATCATTGTGTTTTGTTTAGATGCAACTTTGCAAGCTTAAGCTGTGTTGTCATGTACTTTTTAGAGAGACAAGGCTTTTCCTGTCAACCCTTCCTAACAAGCCATACTTGTTCAGTTTTTTTTTTTCTTTTTCTAATTGTCCTCTGATGAGTTTTACATTTAACATGGTAACTGAGGTCTGGAGAGCCTAAGATGTAGCTCTGACCTTGGGTGAATGTGATGGGACATTCACTCCTGGGAAGATTATGGCATTGTGGTCATACGCACTGATGATCGCTTAATCAAGTGCGTTTCAGGAGCAGCACTTAGTTGCTAGTTACCCTCTTAATTCTCATGGAAGAAGTAAGGGTGTGCTTAATTATTCACAGGACTGCATAGATTCCTCTGAAAACTTTCTTTTTCACATGACTGCACATTTTTATAGTAATTGGATCTAAAGAAATATAGTGGTTATTGCAGGTTTAGTAGGACTTTTCTGAGCTACCTCCCACCTTGGTATAAGTACAGCAAAGTTTATTAAATCAAATTTTCTCTTTAAATTTGGATCACATGGCTTTGATTGTTCCTTTTCAAAATATTTAAGTATAATCCCCAAATTATTTTATGCGGAAACTACTCATTACATTTGTTTACAATGTCCTGACAGGAAAGGGCTAGAGGGAGGCCTTCAGTGTTGCAGGCATATTTAATTATACCAAATCCATTTTAAAGAAAACATAGTTGTAAACAGCTTCTTTAATTACCCTTGTTCAATTTAATTATAATTATTTTTAATATAAATGAGAAAATCAAATAAAGAATCTATGTAAACTTCTCTTTAAAACTGTTTAATAACCTAAGCATTGAATCAGAATATAAGTCATATTATGACCTGTTCAAATTATTAATTCAATAGACGAACACAGTGCTTTGGCTGAATTATCCAAGGAGAGCCACTTTGATTTTTTTATTAGTATGCATGGTGGTGCTGTTATACAGCTAGTGTTGAGAGATTCATGAGTGCAAAATGAAAAGGATAGAGCTACCAAACATTATGCAGGAAAGTTTGCAGAATCAAGACATATTCTGATGTCTTTCCACTAAACAACATGGCTTAATTAAATGATTGCACAATTTTAAAACAATAAAGCATAGGACATACAGCAAAAAAAGAATCATTCTTGGTTTTTTTCAGTATTAACACCCTCTTTGCTGTTTTGTCCCACCCCTCAACCCCGTTGTGTCACTCTTCCGTCTCACTAAAGCGTTAGCATCAAATCAGTATGTAGACACAGACCATTTACAGACTTCAAAGTTCAGCGTTGGCTGCAGGGGTGAAAGCTCAGCATCCCACTAGCATCCCTCGACAGGCCTGGGGGCTAGTAGATAAAAAGCTTAAAACTCAAACAGAAAAGAATCTCTCCCCTGGTTTGTGATTCTCCAGCCTCAGATCAATATGATTTAACCTTGCCGCAAAGGGTCTTTTAATAATTTTAATTCTGCATTAGATGGGAGTTTATAGACGTGTCCACTTGTTGACAGAGACTGGGCGTGTTGGAGGAAAAAGTGACATTGAATGCTTTATCTGTTACCCTGACTGGCGGATAACACTAACAAAGGTATACAACAAAAGAGCAAAAGTACAACAACTGCTTCTGTTAATCCATTTCAACTTGAGACACTGCTGTCTGGAGTGATGCAAAAACAGTAAGTGAGCAAATGTCTTGCTACTATCCCAGCACATTATCATCTATCTTGCCTCAGTTATGTAGGCAGCCAACTCAGGGCCGCTGAGAGAAAGCTGAGCAGACATGGGAAGAGTGAGTGTCTCTGTGGGACATGGAAGTGGAGGTTGCCTAAAAGACTAACACATTTGACATTTGCTTTGTCAACAGTTAGAGATTTTATGACTTTGTGTCAAGTTTGTTCTGCAGCACTGATGTTTTCTTTAGTGGCAGTGAATTGTAGTCCCGGCAGATTGCCTTAGCTCTTATACATTCCACCCCCCATGCAGTTCATTGTTCACACTTTGACAAAGTCACACCACATGTCCTTGGGTAATATCATTTTACATCACAACACAATGGCATTGCACATTTGAATGATATATAGTCCTCAGCAGACACTGAAGCAACCATGACTTAAGACTTAAAACACCCTCCATCAGTCATGTTTATTATTCATTCTATGCAAACATCTATTTCCAAGAAGAGCTTCTATAGACTAGGAATATAGAATACATACATAGGTAATAGATATATAAATAGCATGTGATGTGGCATCTTTGGTTTTACTGAAATCTCAATTTGATGTTCTTGAGACACAGGTGCATCCAGATGTGCCCGCAGGTTACGGTGTTATTAAAATACATTGTGGTTTTCAAATGTAAATTTAATGTATTTCTGTATTAATCACAGTATGGGAGTGGGTGCTCTAAGTGTCTACAGGCAAGCAATGGCACCCAGCATCCAACCTCTGAAGGTTTTAACCTGGAGGAAATATTCAACAGTGCATACCTCGAAAGTTATCATATTGGATGATACTGTGTGAAAATCACTAATATTTTCAGATACTTATTCTGTCTGCAGCAAAGCCTGCCTCTTGTACACTGTACTTTGAAAATTATCACTAAAACACTTGCACTGCCATTATGCACTAATGTATGGCCTCAAGGAGAAAGGTTCAAGTATTGTGACAGAAACACCTTTCTCTGATTTTTCTCAGTACCATACACCGAGAATAATTTGGTGAATAAATATATTGAGCATTGTTTTTTCTTCTCTGAAATACTGCTACCGTACCTTTGAGCAAGGCCATTAACCAGCAACTGTTTCACTAAAGTTGCTTCGGGGCCAAACTTTAATACTGCCACTTTGTATTCGCTCCATCTGCTCTCATGCTGATGATGATGTGGGTGCCAGCAAAACCGAATTTAAGCAAAGTGTGACTGTGGGCAGAACCAATTTACAATATGTAACAGTTTACCTTGTGCTCAGAGAGTTAGAGCTAAATTCAATCTAATGCCAAAATAAGAGGATCTCGTCAACTCAGACCTCTTACTCTAACACATTCTCCAAATAATGTCCATTCACATAAGGTTTGCAAGATACATCTGGATAAAAATGTATTAAATGTTATAGTTAAATTCATTTCTACTATTGTTTTTTTTTTTTTTTTCTCAGATTTTTCTGGATAAAAGAAAAGTGGGTTTTAGAACTGTATAAAAAACTTGCTCCTTTAGTCTCCAAGCTACTCAGGGGGCAGACTTTAGTGTTTAATATTTGATGATATCCTATTGAGTAAGACCTTCTCTAAAAGCCTATACAAAAAGAAAAAATCACTAGAAGCAGTACAGAAGCGGAAGGTTTAAGCATCAGTCTTTAAACCATATTAGCTTATATGTATTGGTACCAATAAAAATGGCATCTTTGAGGGTTAGTAACCTGATTACCGAAGTAGAAGAGACAGAGAAAGAGAGAGAGAGAGCGAGAGGGAGGGGTAGAGAAAAGAAAATCAAATTAGCTCTTGTCCTGAAAGTTTCCGGGTCTTACCTTTTTCATTCGGAGAATCCCTTCTTGTGTCTGTGTGTCCGTAACAATCTCAAACACGCCTTGGTCGTCTCCCTCGATGATGTTGTATGTCGACTTGGCATTTTCACCGATATCTCGATCGTTTGCTTTCACCTTGCCGCCCATTTTCCCTATTGGCAGGTCTTCAGGGATCACAAACTCATACAAACCTAAGGAAGAATATACATAGCTTTTTTCCTGTTTTTTTGAAACCTTGATCAAATTAGACACAATTATGGGAGCATATTACAGTACTGCATCATCATTAGACATTACAGCGGTTAGAGGAATTAGCTTCTGAGGAGCCTGTTTGATGAAATTTACGAAATGACATTTATTTTTCCCAATTATGACCATTCATAGAAATACTCATTTAGAAAGGCAGTAATTTGTTTCCCTCTGTATTCAATTTGGCTTGGGCAAGGTCATGAAGTTACTTACTTTTAGAGAACTTTGGGGGATTGTCATTGATGTCTGTTAGTGTGACAGTGACAGTTGTAGTTCCGGACAAGCCACCCATGTGACCTCCCATGTCTTTAGCTTGAATGACCACCAAATACTCTTCTCTCATTTCACGATCCATCCCATGGAGAGCAATTTTTATGGTTGCTGGAGGTGGAAACAGTTCATAACACATTAAAGCAATTATAAACATGATTGATATACTCTGCACATCATTTTAATGGTGCTCATGTGAGTATACACAAGCAAGCTGAAGAAAAAGGGATACATACAGTCACCTTCAAGCACATTATTCCCAAGTTTATAACATGCATTATTTTAGACCATGACCTTACAAAACAAGAACTCCATACGAAACAGAGGTAAAGATTTCCCTGCAGGTTTAGTCACAGAAAAAGCACAGTCTGTGTGAGTATAGTAAGGTGGTCATGACTGAGCCAGTGAGAATCAGCTGTGTTTGTTTTTGAATATGTTGTTCCACCGTCTGCAGTCATTTGTATTCTGATTGAGTGTGAATTATGCTGTCTGTCTTGTATAATCTTGAATATTGTATGCAGAATGGACCTTATTGACTCTGCCACAGCGCTGAATATAAAAAGGGCTCAGCACCGGCATATACGGATAATCCACTCAGGAAACAGAGGCCCGCAGGATCATCAAATGAATATAAAACCCCTCATAAAAGCCAGGCTTTGGCATGACACCCTGCCTTGGTCCTGAGCTGCCTCAGACAATAATAATATGCTTGGCTATGATGGGAAACATGGGAGGGGTTAGACTGTTGTCTGTGCCTGCATTTTATTCTTGAGATAGATTTTCCTTAGAGAAATTTCAGGGTCGGCTTTGCTTTGGGAGGTCACACACAACAATGATGATCTAAACAACAAGAGAAAATGAAGGACATGAGTTGGGCACCTTTACCACAAAACTGTACTGAAAAAACAAAGCCTTGCTTTTTCAGGTAATTAATTAGAGGAAGCCCTTTTTTTAAAAAAAAAAACATTGTTACTAATTTTTTCACTAATAAAGGAATATTTGATGACCACAAAAATGTGAACTGGACCAGTTATTAAGAACACTGGCAGGTTAGATCAACATTTCCATGTTCTAACCTTGAAAGAGATCCTCCTATCCACTAAGTGTGATGTCTTGATTTTAAATTTTGCATTTTATGACATTAGCTCTCTTTTTTAATTTTGCGGGTCCCATATAACTATTGTTAGTGTAAAAAAATATTTTTCAAACTCGCCATTTTCCTGTTAGGACACATCATGTGTAAAAGTATTTAAGAAAGCATTTAAAGTACACTTCTGCCGATTCAAAAAGGGTATTTAGTGTTAAGCTAATAAAATACTGTTTGTATTTTATTGTTAAGAGGGCCTGGGGGTTCCAGTACTCTTAATAGAAAGTTAGATTTTATTATTATTTTATTATTAGTTTCAGATAATGATGAGTTAGTACTGGAATCAGTGCTCTTGAATAACATGAATACAGTTATAGCTACTCCAAGGACACAGACGCAGTCTTTTATTTTTATTTTTTTAATTAATACATGCTTTTGAAATGAAAGAAGAATAGAGTTTTAACACAAGAATATTTACTCTTATAATGAAATGGCACTCTAACAAAAATAATGTAGCCATTTTCACTAAATAAGTCCTCTGGATCCCCATGTGCATACACATAGCATCACAATTGCAAAGCTAGTCATTTCAGTAAAGGATTTCCCAGTTTTATAGACAGGAAAATTCAAATTCAAATGTAAAAATATTTAAACTCATTTACCATGTATAATCTATCATCTGTCTTGCAAATGTACATGGTACACCATAATAGAGTCTCAAAGACACAGTGTATGCACAATGGAATGTGTCAAAGATGTCCAGATCACTGCAATTTGCGGAAATAGAGATATTTTATATAAATACATATGTTTTTAAATTACTTCTCTTCTTTTTCCATTTTCTTCTTGACCAATCAGAACTGATCAGTGATTATGCTAAGTTTGTACACACTTTTATCACAAGTCTAATTTTAGCATAGGCTCTAAGAGGCAACAAGGTAGGCCTATCGCTCCTCTAAAAATGCAAAAAAAAAAAGTGAATAAGGAAATAGAGCGACACAAACAAGTTACTTGTGCTCAATCTTCCACGTACACACACACAAACATGTCATCCTGCTTACAAGCAACACCGTCATCTCTGTTGATCATCGTTAATTATTCAAATTAATTCCTAATCACTGAAAAGGGAAGATAGACAAACACTCATTTCCATAGATATTTGTTTCAACTTTTTTTTTTTTCTTATCCACCGACCATTAACCAAGTGATGAATTGGGGCATGATGTTTATTTATTTATTGAATGCTTTTCATTACCAATGTGGTGTTGTAAGTGTCAAATGCATTCTAATGGTTGTTTTCCCCTTACCTTTTATTTTTCATTAACATTCATTAAAACATCTGGCTCACTTGAATGAGCCATCTGCATGTGCTCCGCAATCACACAAAGCATGAATGCTAATCCTTAAATTGTCCATTCAGCCAGTTGTCTATAGCCATGATCAGGCTACAGATACTTCAAAATTGTGACACCTATAACAGTGAGGACAAGTCCAGTTCTTATGTATGGAACTTGTGCGTGTTTATTCTAATTATGTACATAAATTTTTTTAGTCCTCCTTTCTTGACGCTTGTTTATTGTGTGTTGTTTTCCAAATTGTGAGCCATCAATTTCCATCTCATTTCTTATTAATGTAATTTCACCATTATTTAATCATATTGCTTACAGACACATGTTAAAAAGTCAGCTAAAAAAGCAATTAAAGATCCAATCTAGAATGTGTTTTGAGATAACTTTATGCATGATGACGCTGCTGAAGAGACTGCCTTGTGAAAGGAAGAAGTAATTATTATTGCCATTATTTGGAATTCATAACCCAGTTATGTTATGGAACACAGCAGCATATGAGTACTGGCCCATTTAGCATTTAGGACTTTAAGTCAGCTGAAGGAAACATGCAACTCACTGATGCAAAGCTCTCCTCATAGGAATCTCATCTGGAGTTTTAATAATGAATTTCATGCAGCCCAATGCAGAACCACACAGTACTGTGCACTGTTGATCCAATCAGTTGAACTTACTTATCTGAAGTAAACATAATAATAAACCTTATGGTTTGATTTATGCACCAATAAAAGGCAACATTTTGTCCTCAGTCACCTACACACACAGTATGCACTTCCTTTTAAAAAGATTATGAACATATACTAAGTCCCATCCAGGACTGCTGTTAGGGGTTCAGTATGAGGGGTGGAGTTAGTTTAATAAACAGATAACCCTCAGGTAATATTACAAGTATATCATATTTTCTGATTGTGATGTCATGAAAAAGTTTAAATAAGATCTTTGTGAGATCAGAATGAAGTTTCATCAAATGTATTGGGAGTCAGTGTGGATTCTTTTTCTGTTTCTTTCAATATATCAGTTCTGCAGGTGCCTTTCCCCCCTTTTTCTTAGCAAGTTGCGACATTCCATTTATATTTCATGTTTCAAATAAATCGGTACACCCCTCACTTTAGTTATGGTGGCCCTAGTAATAGACATGTATACCCCTGCATACAGTTTATGTTTTGAAGCATAAATGTGCATGAATGAGCAGCTGTGGAGGTAAATTGTACCAAAAGGTAGTGAGTCGGGAAGCCAGAGATAACAGAAACCTCGCACAGTAATAATCTACAAGCATTTCAAAAAACAGATGGTCTGAGTTACCTGTAGTACTGGCTGTTTTACACAACTTTTTAAGCATTAACCAAAACACTCAGCCCCCTTTTAACATGCAAGTCATGGTGTCCTTTACAGAACTGCTGAACAGAGGTAAAGTTACACAATAATGTACCTTAGACATACAGTTATGTGAAAAACATACTTTTTAGTGGTATTTAATCAACTATATACCCCCTTGGTCACTTCAGAAAATGTATGCACTTGAAGCAGAAATGCAAAGCAACAGACTGATATCATCTTAGGTGGGCCAGCAGGTGGGGAAACTGTTGCCTCTCCACCTGCTGGAACCTGTCTAACCTGGAGCACCTGCTAGCAGCGCAGGCTCTCGCTCATTGCTTTCCCCTTGTTTTTTCTTTTCTATCTGAATCCAAAATATTGACAGTACATAGATTTATGGTACCAAATGTTACGCAACATTTGGGTGCAGCTGTGGCTCAGGAGGTAGAGCGGGTCATCTTCCAACAGGAAGGTTGGCAGTTCAATCCCTGGCTTCTCCAGTCTACATGCTGAAGTGTCCTTGAGCAAGACACTGAACCCCAAATTGCTTCCGATGCATCCGTTGGAGTGTGAATGTGTGTGTGCTAGTTAAACGCGCTTAAAGTTATAGAATAAAGTGATGTCTGAATGGGTGAATGAGGCTTGTATTAAAAAGTGCTTTGAGTGCTCAGTTAGAGAAGGAAAGTGCTGTATAAGCACCAGTCCTTTAGAGAAGAGACACCATGTGACACACTAGTGACCTGTCTGGGTTGTACCCCACCTCCTTGACCCATGACAGCTGAGAAAGGCTCCATGGATGGATGGATCGATGGAAATGAACATAAATACACTAAAATATAGTTTAGATGGGATGAGTTTGTGGCCTAAATATCAAAATGTAGGGGGCTTCTCTTACAATGTTAATGGCTTATGGCAACTATTCTGGACTTCAAGGCAAGAAAATCAACTTTAAAAAAATACTTGTTTGCAATCAGTTCACTGTGGTTTAAAATCCAGCTTGCAATATACATAAATATTTAAATACAGTAATTTTCAGTGTAAAACCAGTGAAGCCTTGTAGTGACTGTAAAAGATTTAAATAATCCATTTGGCACTTGTCAGCAAGTTACAGCATATACAATAACTGCTGCATTTTAATAAAATGATCACTTCTAAGTATTAGCTACTAGTCAGGTGACATTGAAAATATGTATGTTAACTAAAATAAATTGCAATCTTCTGTACAACCATTCAGTCTGTTTGTTAGTTGGTCTTCTACAGACTTGGGTCCTTTAAGCTCAAAGCAGTCCCTATAGTTCAGGTGAGACCTTACATTATCTATTTGCACCTATGTATAATAAGTTTGACCCTCTTGTGGTACAGTTACCCCTGCCGGTTGGACACACTTAACCAAAGACTAATAGCCAAGTAGTGATAGCCCACAACTTGACCTTAGATGACATTGTAAGCCCATTTATCCAAGTCAATGCAGGTAATGAAAAAGGACAGTGTTTAAATACTAAAAGGTGCCTGGCCATGTATAGAAGAAAAGGACTTTTGAAATAATCCTTAGATGCAATCACTGTAAAACCTATTTCATTCCTTTTTGTCCTGTCATGGATGTTGTGAGATCATTCATTACATTTTGTAATACATTATGCTCTCCATTGGCTAGAAGCAGACAAAGGACTTGCACATTGTATTAGCTCCTATTAAATTTAATGAAGCAACATTTTCATTTCACAAAAATCTTCACCGGGCTTTGTCAAGCAAACAATGAGTAACAGAGCAAAGGGCGTTGCCTGCCCCATAGAGGTGCCCTCCAGTTGTGTCTCCAGTTTTAAAGTCACTGTGATTACAGTGGACGTGTGGAGATTTGCATGTGTAGCATTTAGTGTGTTACTTATTGACATCCCCTGAAACTGATTAGAGTATATGTTGCATCATGTTATGAAGTAACTTAAGCTGGATAACCAAATTTTAAGTGATGTTTTCTTTAATATTATTGCTAACTCAGACTTCTGAGATTTAATCAGTCTTCCTGCAGAACAGAATTTACAACTTTTCTGCTCAAACTTTACTGGTCATTTGACTGGCCATCATGTGACGCTCATACTTGATGTATTAGCCTTTTCAGTAGTCTTTTCAAACAAGATGATTGGTTTTGTCCTAAGTATTGCCAAAAAAGATAGAAGACTTTGCTATATTTTTGTAATTTCTAAAGCTGAAATTGCTCTGCTGGACTGAACGACTAAATTATTTAATCATTATTTAATCCATAATGATCTAATAATGAAAGTTTGTGTATGTGTGTGTGTGTGTGTGTGTGTGTGTGTGTGTGTGTGTGTGTGTGCGCGTGTGTGAATGAG
>VUQH01015003.1:3360-14362 GCA_015106775.1 Etroplus canarensis
TGGGGTTGGGTGGGAAGTAATCAGTCTGTTTAGATCCAGGTGCATTATGGTATGGGCAGAGTGAACGCTGCACACATGTGGCTGGTGGGTGATCGCCACGGCTTTTTAAGTTCTGCAGACTCCAGAAGACTCCACCAGAGTGTAACTACAGTTTAATAGTAAGCCAGGCCAGCTTTAGTTGATGTCTGTTTTTTGCCTGTCTGTATTGTGCCGAATTTCTGCCCCCAAAATTACTCATCACCTGTTTTTGTCACATCAGGACCTTGGACGCACCTGGAGTTTCAGAACTGCCTGACCCACTCTCCCTCACCTCTGGACCCAAATTTTGTTGGAGCTCAGTCTAGCCATGACCAGATTATTGCTGCCAGTCAAACCTGCCAATCATTCCTGCCTCCATATCTTCAAAAGATCAGCATTGCTATTACTCCTGAGTTCTGTCTGCTCTTTGGATCCAAAACCAGAATATCTGACAGGTGATGTTGAAGGAAGAGTATGTGAAGAGTGGTTTGGGGGTGAAGAGAGTGTCACAGGTGGCCTTTATCTTGTACAGAATGTGCAACCTTGAAGAGGTAGGAGACTGCAAGGTGGTGTCAGGAGAAAACGTAGCTAGGCAGCATTGGATGGTGGTCTGTAGGATGACTTTGGAAAGCAAGAAAAGTAAACCAGTGAAGGTAGAGCCAAGGATTAAATGGTGGAAGTTGAGGAAGGAAGAATGTTGGGCAGAGTTCAAGGAGGAGTTGAGAGAGGCTCTGGGTGGTAATGATAAGTTACCAGGTGACTAGGAAAGTGCAGTCGAGGTGGTGAGGAAAACAGTCAAGAAGGTATGTTGTGCGTCCTCTGGACAGAGAAAAGAAGACAAGGAGACTTGGTGGTGGAATGAGGAAGTACAAGGAAGTATTCAAAGGAAGAAGCTGGCAAAGAGGAAGTGGGATAGTCAGGGAGATGAAGAAAGTAGACGGGAGTGCTGGGAGTCTAGGCACTCAGCAAAAAGAGAAGTGGCAAAGGAAAAGGCTTATAGTGAGTTGTATGAGAGGCTGGACACAGAAGATGGAGAGAAGGAACTGTATCGATTGGCGAGACAGAGACAGAGAAAGGATTTAGAGCTGGTTAGGGTGATTAAGGATAGAGATGGAAATCTGCTTATGAGTGAAGCAAGTGGGTTGAGGAGTACTCTGAACAGCCGATGAATAAGGATAATGAGCGAGAACAGAGGACAGTTGGCGGAAAGATAATGAGTCAGAAAATGCAGCATATTAGTAAGGACGAAGGTATGACAAGTAACAAGAGTGGAGTGTTGGTCCAGATGACATACTTGTGGAGGTATGGACATGTCTAGGAGAGAGGACAGTGGACTTTTTAACCAGATTGTTTAACACGATCCTGGAGAATGAGAAGATTCCTGAGGAATGGAGAAGAAGTGCACTGGTACCAATCTTCAAGAATAAGGGTGATGTGCAGAGCTGTAGCAACTACAGTAACTATTAATGTTACTATAATTATTAAAATTCATGTCAGAGAAAAACAGAGGGGGAAAAGAGACAGTGTTAGTAGATAAGGGATATTGAAAGTGAATGAACAGAGGGAGCTGTATCAGCAAAATCAGAGTGCTGTTTTACAGAAATTAACCATTTTTATTTTACAGCAGTTACATTCTAAAACAAAAAAAAAAAACAAACTTAACCACACCACAGTACAACCCCACAGGGATCACAAATGAAGAGAAGACTTCATCCTGTACCCTGTCCGTGTGACTGTCTGAAATGCATCATGTAAAAACAGCTGTCACTTCTTCAGGTGACTAATCTTAGTCTTCTTAGCTGGAGAAATACTTTGTTTTTGGAACAGTGGACCACAGTGAAGCATGATTTCCATGATGTCCTACATTGTTCGTTCTCTGTATGTCCTTAGTCTTTCTTCAAACCAGCTGTTTCAAAACAGCTCCAGTGTTTTGC
The DNA here is from genome assembly GCA_015106775.1 of Etroplus canarensis. Taxonomy (NCBI): domain Eukaryota; kingdom Metazoa; phylum Chordata; class Actinopteri; order Cichliformes; family Cichlidae; genus Etroplus; species Etroplus canarensis. The sequence continues at coordinate 5,313 of VUQH01015003.1, forward strand.
TCCGCTTCTGAATTGAAATTGAGTGAAACACATCTGAATAAACAGTGATCTTATTTTGTTTTGAAAGTTGAAATGGTAACTAGGTGAACTCAGTTGAAAAATTCCTCATCCCTGTTCAGAAGGATTAAGCACTTCATGATGCTGGATGATCTTTCTCATTTTTTATGACAGGTGGTCTAATACATCTGTTAAGCACTGTTTGTAAATGATTATTTCTTATGTCCTTGCCTGATTGGTGGTTGTTTCACCACCTGACATGTGTAAAACATTTAAAAGCTTTTCTAAACTGCAGTTGATATGCAAAGTCTTGCCTCATTTACCTGAGGGTCTTGTACCCAGCGCGGTGTGGGATTTTGGAATCGTACTGAAGTGGTACAAAGTGTCCCAGGTCAGCTGTCTGGGATCACTTTGAGCTTCCCTAAGAGAAGAAACTTTAATGCATGCATTGCATGCAACATCTGGCGTTTTGCAATCAACGGTGTGGAGTATGTGCATGGCAGAGGATTTGAAAAGATGTACAAATATTAATCATCTGTAAAAAATTACAAAAATTTAAGAAGCACTATATGGATGAGGTAGAGTGTTGAATCTCTAGCTTTGTTTTTGCACTGTGTGGATTTGTGTATTGGATGGTATGTCATTTACGGATGATGTTCATATTTATATTAGACAGTATCACCAATTATATGATGGATTGAACAGGGGCGGGGCTTAATAAGCATTTGCTTGTTCCTGCTCCTCTTCAAACAACTTCTGGTGAAGGTTCTCTTGTGTGAATTTAAAGATATTTTGATAGATATTGTTTTTCATATTATTATGATGGATGTTTTTTTAAATGTCATGTTTTGTTTTTTGTGTTATTTATGTTCTGAATGAAGACTTCATTCATAAATGTACAGAAGCACCCCCTACAGATACTAAATAAAATATCCTTCCATACAAATAATACTATAAACCAACATAAAAAGCCATTAGACAAAATGGCACAGGACTCAAGAAAACATTCCACTGTTTACCAAGTGTAAAAATTAAAATGATGTATTTTTTGGCCACCAGATGTTGCTGTGGTGAGATGTTTCGAGTGTTCCTAAAGATCAGTTATTTCCAAATCAATTCTTCCAGATCTTTCAGTCTCTTGAAAGTTCCATTTCCACCATCACTCATTTTCGTAGTCAGAGTGCCCTTATCCAGCACCGCCATGTTGCACTGCCGTGTATAACCCATACTAAAACAAAGAAGAAATACAGCAGAAATGGGAGAAGACGAAAGCTAAGAAGATTAGATTGTTGTTATCTTTTCTTTTATTCCATCACATACATGGAGGACCATGCATATTTTACAACACACGAGAAAAGTAGTGGTGCATGAACCTTTAAGTTCAAAGAAATGAGGACAGGAGGAAGCCAAAGAGACTTGGAACAATATTGGTATCAGTTTTTCCAAAGTTCCAAAGTTTTTCCGAAGCATGTTTTCTGTTAGATTGGTGAATTAGCCATTTAGGACTGTTAATCAGTTAGTATGAAAATTCAAATCAGATCAACTGCATTTGTAATTCATAATTATATTTACATATATGACCCTGTGGACTGTAATTCCTTTTAATATTGTTGTGGAAGACTATTTTGTTTTCTGACATTGTAAGTTCTCCAGAAGAGAGGGGAGAGAGGTCAGGTATTCAGTTGCTCCATTGTCCATTCTTACCAGCAAATGTCACTTATTGTCACGCACTGTTCTATTAAATCTCCTTTCTTCACCGTTCTGATGCTCAGTTTGAACTCAAGTAGGTCGTCCTGACCGTGTCTACATGCCAAAGTGCATCAAGTTGCAGCAGTTTGATTGGCGGACTAGATATTTGTGTAACAAACAGCTAAATAGGTGTACCTAATGAAGTGGCTGGTAAGTGTAAACTTTTAAAATGACTCTAAATTAAGTCAGATGCACTAACTTAAATTAAATGAGGACATTTTAATTTTAATACATTTTATAATAATGGCATCCATTAAGTTGTTAAAAGATTCTATTAAATGATATTTTTCAGAACCTGGTAAAAGATATTTAATAATTTTCCTGGCAGATAACAAATAGAAAGATAATGCATACTTATCCACAGTAAAAGCGATGATATATTAGTAATAAATATCTGAAAGTAATCTAGTTTATCATTAGTTTTGATTGGTTTTGTGCATCTTCTTCATGCATGTCTTCAGTGTATAAAGGGATAATATTTAAGATTGTTATCGACAACATTTACTATAAATGAAGGGTTGAACAAATTTTCCTTAGATGTGGAGAACTCAAAGTGACTCATTGCCTCCTCACATAAATTTATTTTTGTTTTGTCTGAATGTTACCCTGCATAACAAGCAATGCAAAAAATAACAACCAAATGAGCGAAACTGCATAAAAGCAATTCATAGTCTCCTCAGACTGACACATTAATGGACCAAGGAGAACAAGTGGTCTGACTTCATCTAACCCTGTGCCATCTCCACTGAGGGAAAAAATTATGAAATTGCCTCATACAGGCGCAAAAGGCTGGAGCGGCCCATCACACTGATTTTTTGTGAGAGACAGCCACTGGCGATGCAGTTCATGGTCACACCAACAAAAAAACAATGATTTTACATCATGGTTTAAAAATGAAAATAATTTAAACTGCGCCATGTGAAATGAACCTTTGCCTTGTCTAACTTAGGTGTAATTTATTCTTAGTTCTTTATAGTCCACTTCTTTGCAGATGATACCTTTCTATATATCCCAGACTCCATGTACAGTTCTGACTCAACCTCACTCTGCATTTAATGCTTTCAAATTTTCACTGATTGTTTTTTTTAATTCATCCAGCTCTCTCCTTTCATTCAAATAAATAGCTTTACTGTCACTGAACAAATTACTACAGGTGAGCAACATTTTTTCTCTGAAGGCCAGAGTGACTTAGACTAAGCAAAGAGCCATAATCAAATAGAAATATGACACATGTAGTGCTTAAACCATAAGAACACATGGTGACATGCATGTAATAAACACTTTACAGTTTTTACAGCTGTGTGGGCCTCTTGGTCTGTTGTATATCCCCCATAATTTCCTTGTAAGGAAAAATGGATCTGGGTTCTTATGGGATAAGTATGTTACTATGTTAAAATCCATAAATTTTGGTACATATAAAAAGTTGCTTGAAAAAAAGTGTCGATTCTTGTTCTAAAATCTTTTATTGGTTAGAAAATGTTGACTTTTCTGTGTCAATCTGATGCATAATTCATTTAAATGCTTCAAGTAATTTCCCCCCCTGGGATTAATAGTGTACTCTGATATATTTAGATAGATATAAAAAGACTATATGGGCAAAGGTCCTCCATTTGCAGCTATAACAGTTTTTGGGAAGGCTTTCTACCAAATTTTGGAGTGTGTCTGTGGAAATTTTTTGCTCATTCATCCAGAAGAGAATTTGTGAGGTCAGATGGTGATGTTGGATGAGAAAGCCTGGCTCAGTGCTTGGTGGGGTTGAGGTCAGGGATCTGTGCCAGTCAAGTTCTTCCACACAAAAATGAATCCAACCATGCCTTTACGGACCTTGCTTTGCACACTTTAAAAGAGTCATGCTGAAACTGCAAAAAGGCTTCCTCAAAGTCTGAAGCACAAAATTGTCCAAAATATCTTGTAAGGTGAAACATTACAATTTCCCTTCACTAGAAATGCACACCCTGTTTCCAGAAAAGTTGGGATATTTTCCTAAATTCAATAAAAGCAAAATTCTGTGACATGTTAATTCATGTGAACCTTTATTTGGCTGACATAAGCTAGTTTAGAAAAAAAAAACTTCTCAAAAGTTTTGCTGATTGACTTACTTGCAGTTTGTAAATATAAATAAATTTAGAAGGCAACACTTGCTAAGAAACCATTGTGCTGTGCCAAATATAGCCACTTGGGTTCAATAGTACTTCGGAAAACCGTTGCCACTTAACACAGTCTGTGACTACATCCAGGTATGCAACTTTAAAGTGTGTTACATAAGGAGGATACACTGACTCTGCAGCAACGCTGACCAGTTCTCTGGGCCCAGCCTCTCAACCTCTGCGAGCAGAATCATTCATATCAATACTGTTAACTTTTTCCCGCTGCATCCTGCGTTTGAGTCCCGCACCAGTTATGACATATCCTGTCTAATGGTAATGATCATGATCATTTTGGTCTGATCATGGAGGGAGTGATATTATTGGTTGGCGTGTTTGTGACCTTCCTTTCACCATTATGCTAACACTTACATTTCTTGTTGTAATTTTTTATGTTATTTCTGTCATGTACTGCTGTCATCGTGGCAAGGCGGACCCCAACGCAGGACTCGTAGACAGACAGGTAAAACTCAGGAAGACTTTATTAGGCTCTGCAGCAAACACTTTGCAGACCAAGGTGAGAGCAGGAATGCTTGGAAGACAACAGGCAGGGTATGAGGGATATAGAGAGGGAGGACGTGACAGCGACAGACCGGGGAGACAGGACTTAAATACATACAGACGGGGAAGCCAGTGAGAGATAGGTGGGACGGCACACAGCTGGGACCAATCACAGTGGGACATGAGGCAGACAGGGACAAAGACCACTAGGGAGAATAGCAGGCAGGGAACAAAAGGAGGGGAAAAACAGGCTCCAAAACAGGCCGGGACGGGCGAACCATGACAATTTCGTTCTATCTCTGTATCTCTATATGTAGCATCTCTCTATGAAGAGTGGTGTACGCATCAAGAAGATGTGATGTGGTCAGATGAGTCCACAGTTCAGGTGCAGAGGCCAGCATCTGTGATGGTATGGGGATCCATCATTGCACACAGCAGGGGTGAGCTGCATGTACTGTATGTGAAAGTACTATTGACTCTGAGGAGTATATTAGGATTTTAGAGAGACATATACTGCCATAAAGGCAACATTGCTTCCCAGGACATTCAGTGCCAGACCACATTCTGCAAGGGCTGCAAAAGCATGGCTTCATAGACACAGAGTGCATGTGCTTGAATGGCCTGCTGCCACTTCAGACCTATCACCTACTGAAAATGGATTGTAAACAATGAAGAGGAGAACCAAACAAGAGGGACCACGGACTGTTAGCAACCTCACTTCCAAAACGGATAAAAAGTGTTTTTAAAAGGAAAGGTGATGGAACACAATAGTAAATATGCCTTTGTCCCAACTTTTGTTGAGTGTGTTGCAGCCATCAAATTTGTGTATATTTACAAAATACAATGAAGTCGGTCAGTAACAAATATTTTCTTTGTACTGTTGTGAGTTATATAAAGAGTTATATAAAGGTTCATGTGAATTAATATATCACATATTTTTGCTTTTTAGTGTATTTCAGAAAATATTCCAACTTTTCTGGTAATGGGGATTGTACATTCTGTTCATGCTGCAATTTTTAAATGTAAAAAATGGGCATCTATTCAGAGACATAAAATATAAAACATCCATCCATCTATTTTCTGCTACTTATCTTGGTCTGGGTCACAGCAGCAGCAGTCTAAGCAGAGATGTCCAGACCATCCTCTTCCTGGCTACCACTTCCAGCTCTTCCAGGGAGAGAGGGCACCAAGGCGTTCCCAAGCCAGCCAGGAGATAAAATCTCTCCAGCAGGTCCTGGGTCTACCCCAGGGCCTCATCCCAGTTGGGCATGCACAAAACACCTCGCCTGTGAGGCATCTGGAAGCCATCCTTACCAGATCCTCACCATCTCAACTGGCACCTTTCAGTGTGGAGCTCCTTTGGATTTGGAGGTGCTAATTCCATTCCCACTCTGCTGCAAACCACTCCAGTGCAAGCTGAAGGCTTTTGTTCGATATAGCCAACAGGACCACGTCATCCACAAAAAGCAGAGGCGAAATCTTGAGACCAGCAAAAATGACACCTTATGCCTACTGGCTGAGCCTAGAAATTCTGTCCATAAAAATGATGAATGCTAATGGTGACAAAGGGCAGTCTTGGAAAAATCCAGCATCCAGTGGGAATGAGTCTGACTTACTGCCAACTATACAAACCAAGGTTTCAATACACTTGTACAGAGACTGGATGGCCTGTTACGATATTTAATGATATGAAACAGCTTTTGTATTTTAGGTGAAATTCTCATGCGTCAAACCTGTAAGTACACATAAAGGGAGACACATTGCACATTGCTATCCTTATAATGGAGTATACAGTATATTGAAAGATGCTTTGAATCATTTTCTAAGTCCTGAGAGACAGTGAATGTCCCTTGAAGCTGAAATAGCAGAATCAGAGTAGTGTGGAAGGAAACTTGCTAATTGCTGTTTATTGTGAGAGTCCTGAACTGTTTCCTAGTCTGTGAGACGTTAAAGCTCCACAGGGAGCGTCTCCAGGTAACTCAGCAGGATGACCATATCGACTTTTCACACAACAGAGGGCTCGCATTTATCTTGATTAAGCCTGAACATCTGTACAGCCTTGGCTATCAAAGCGTCATTGAACGTTAGCCTCGGTTAGCCTGCTCAGCACCTACACAAAATCTTGGAAAAGGGGACATAAAGTACTAATCTATATGACTGCAGGATTCTCTCCATGCTCCTGATGGGCATGTGGATCGATAGCATCGATTGGTCCCATCTGCTCAGGGAGGAATTAGCATTTAAAAGGGACTCCAGCTCCAACTTGCATCTACTGGAGGGTTTCTCCATCAAAGGTGAGACATGGCTAAGCTACGACCTGTGATCTCTGTGCTTCAGGAGAGACTGTGCCAAACACTATGCAGCTTTACAGCTTGGTTGCCATGGAAACCCCTGCATTATGGGTTACAGACTGTGAAATCTGAGTCATAAATACAGGCAGGGGTAGTGGCCTGGCTGCACCGCTTTTATCCCTTTGACCCCCGATAGATTGCTCTTATTTTCCACAGTTCAGGAAGCCAAGCCCTCTTGATATCTGAAATTAGATGTCAGAGTCTCTCTTGTGAAGCAAGAGTCATAACTTGCTGTATATTGGTTTACTTGGTTTGAAACCCGGGCCGAGCGCTTTCAGCTCAGTTTCAGGGCTGACATCATTAGAGCTTTATTGCTTCCAAAGCGAAGACAGTTTCCTGTAATAGACAGTGGAAGGAGACGCCAGAGTTTTTTTCTGATAATCTGTGATGAGTTTCCTTCTCTTTCTCTCACTTTCTTTGAGTTTCAGCGTGTTCAGGTTCCAGATTTTGCGGAAAATAGTAAGAATAATATTTCGCATTTCGCTAAAGTCAGGCTCACGAGGTCAAGGGCAGTGCTGTTATTCAGAAAAAAGGCCATTCACACTCAAAAACCTGATGTGATCTTATATGACATCTTGAACATTTGAGCTTCACAGCGCAGGTTCAACTGCCCTTTAATTACAGAATCACAACAGCCAGGTAGCACTGCCGGCCATCCTTTTCATTTTTATTTTTATACAACCTGGAATTTCCTCAAGTTAAAGAAGTGCACCAACACAGGGATGAAATAACTCTTTTTTAAGCATGCTGCATTATAAAGAAAGCCCTCAACAAAATTCAGTAGAGCCCCCAAAAGACAAAAAATCACAAATCTCCATTTTTGTGCTTTAAAGGATATATATATATAAAGTTTAAGGTGAGCTGTTGCCAGAAACTGAGTCTAACATAAAACTACAATTTCAAAAAGCTTGGGACACTGTGTACAGTATGAAGAAAACTACAAATCTTCTTCTTCTTCTTTCGGCTGCTTCCTTTAGGGGTCGCCAGAGCAGCTCATCTGCCTCCATCTCACCCTATCCCCAGCGTCCGCTTCCCTCACACCAACCCTCGGCATGTCCTCCTTCACTTCATCCATCAACCTTTTCTGTGGGCTTCCTGTTCTCCTCCTGCCTAGCAGCTCCATCTTCAACATCCTTTATCCAATATATCTAGAAATAAATCCACAATCAGTGATGTGAAAATCGCATAAACCTATAAAAAAACATAGAAATTCTATCAAATTTTATTAATTTAAATATTATAAAAATGTAATATAAATTTTATTAATTTTATATTTTATTATTTCAGGAAAAATACTAGCTCATCTTGAATTTGACAGCGACAACACACCTCAAAAAAGGTGGGGCAAAGGCAACAAAAGACTGGAGAAGTAAGTGGTACAGCTGGAGGAACATATTGCAAGTAATGATGTTAATTGGCAGCAGGGGCGTAATGTGATTTGGCATTAAAAGAGCAGCTTAGAGAGGCAGAGTCTCTCAGAAATAAGGATAGACAGAGGTTGAGCAATCTGACAGAAGCTGTGTCTAAAAATTGTGGAGAAATTTCAAAATATTGTTCCTTAGCATAAAATTGCAAAGACTTTGAATATTCCATCATCTACAGTACATAAGTTTTTTAGAATCTGGAGACATCTCTGCGCACAAGGGGCACGCTTGAAAACCAAAATTGAATGCTGGTGATCTTCAGGCCTCCAGGCAGCACTGCACTGTAAACAGATATGATCAGAATCAGAATACGTTATTAATCCAAGGGGGAAATTGCTTGTGTTACATAAACGCCATTAAATATAAATATGAAAGATAAAAGATATAAAGATACAAATATGTAAACTATAAGCTAGAAAGTCCAATATGTAGCATAAGTAACTGATGTCATGGTTTGCCATAGTGTGAAGGTGCGCACCCAAAATGCAGACTTCAGAAGTCAGAGGGTTTATTGCTGGCAAGTTCTTCAGCAGAAGACAAAAGTCCATGAAGCAGTAAACAGGAATGAACATGGGCAGACAGAAAAACAGGGAACACTATGGTAAAGTGGGAAGGACTAAGGTAGAAGATAGAAGAACTAGCAGGTCATGAATTGGCCTTCAGGTCCAGGTCCCAGCAGGTCTTGAGCCAGTGGCCCTCAACAAACCTTTGGTTTCCAAGTCTCCCGATGGACAGAGCCACTGCCACCCCCAAACTATATATATAGAGAGAGGGAGAGAGAGAGAGTGTGTTTACATATATTTATGGTGTAGTGTATAAGGTGAAGGTTTTGAATTAGACACTAAACTACAAATTGCTTTCAGGTATTTCAGCTGTCCTCTGGG
>VUQH01015005.1:3762-20440 GCA_015106775.1 Etroplus canarensis
GGGGGGGCAACTGTCCTGGAGGGAAATGAGTTGGCTGATGGGGAATCTGGTGTGTGATTGGGGAGGCATATGACACCTGGACCAACCCCTCTCCCTGGGTTTTTGTGGCAGCTGAGCCAGCCTAAAGCATCTGCACAGCCACAGGGTAAAAAGCAGTTTCCTACACTTCATGCCTACACACAGATGCATGCACACACTCACACACACACACACACACAAACCCGATTTTCCAGAATCACTCTCCATAACTATACACAGAGTTCTCTGACTTCATTTCAGTGGTGTTTGGGTGTTTTTTTCTTTTTTTTTTCTTTTTGTTTAAATTCTATGTGGATCTCTGTGCCTACCACACTGCTCTTCATCCAAATCCAAACACAGTTCTTGCTTGGTACATTAGATTTCCTGAACAGAGAGCAACTATACCTTTGAAACAGATGGTTACGTTAGCATCAAACGCAGATCCAGCACTTCCCCCTTGTGACTTCTTTTTGCGATGCCTTACTGCTAATACTCAAAAAAACCTGCTTCCACGTAACACCATGTGTTTGATTACATTTGGGGTTTTGACTTCTAACTTATAGTGAGAACATGTGAATTGTTCTCATCCAGTACACTTTATTCACCTGGTTCTCTAGTAACAGTAGAAGTACACTTAAACCACTACTGGTCATCTGTAGGTTAAATGATAATTTCCCCCCACTTTATTTGACACTCTAAACAAAATACACCCAGCATAATTTTAGAAACTCTGACAAATAACTTTACCTACTTAAAATTCATTCTCTGAATGAGGATAGTTTCTTTCACATGGGGCAGGTTTGATATGGAAATGAACACACATCTTCAAAAAGAAACCCACTTTTGTCAATTAGGATAAATTAAGGTGTTTATTAATTTTGCATAATCGGAATATTCGTTATTGTTACAACCATTTTAAATGTACCTTATAACATTGTTTTAATTGCAGTGTATTGCACTGTGGACTATTCACTGTGTGCAAATTGCCATTTACTTAAACTCATTATAAAGTCAAGTTTTCCTTTGATTTGCTCCTTGTAATGTTGCAAATTAATACATGAGAATAAAAATAGCATGTTATCCCCCACACCTGTGAATTTACACTGTTGCTTAACAACTAAGCCAATTCTCCTGGTGAGCAGTAAGAATATCAACCCTGTGAGGTCTGAGTCGTTATCAGTGACGATCCCAACCCCATGCCTAAACCTAACCCTAACTCTAACCCTAGGCAATCAGAATATGCAATTGTATTCATATTAAATTATTCTTCAAGTTTTAGCAGTCAGGGAACAAAGAAAATACTAATTATAACTGACACACATCATTATAGATTTACCACCTAACATGACTCAGAGAGTTAAATGTGACTTTTCCAGGAAGAATTCCCTACTGTTTAGGAGAAATTTGCAAACTACATTAAGCTGTCACTGCACCACTGCGGTGTATTGAAAGATAATCAGAATAAAAAGGCTTTAAGGTTTTATGTGTCTTCTTTTACTTATAATTGTGATACAGCCACATAAAATGCTGCTAAATCAGTTTTGGGCAAATGTAGGTCCTTCTGAATAAAATTAAGAAGTCATTATGCTTGTTTGGCTGTTTTATTTTGAGGTTGCATGTTTTCCCTACTATTTATAAGATGTGTATTTTGTCTCCTCTGCAAAATGTGTAATAATTTTCTCTTTTCTTGCTCAGCCTTATTCAGCCACAAACAATGTCAACAACAAAGTGTTTGTCTCGGGCTTACAGTTCACTACAGAATGTTTGAGGAGGCTGCCAGTTCTGTAATTGGTTGTCTTTGTGTCTCTACATTTTTATAGATCTCCCACTTGTAAATCTCTCTGTGGAGCCACAGCCTATTCTGGAGGGCAACCTTGTAAAATTCCACTGCTCCGCAAAGGCCAACCCTCCTGTCACACACTACAGGTGAGATCATTAAAAAGTATTTCTAAAGTACATAAACAAGTCATGAATGCACAAACCATAATAACACAATGTACAAGAAACAACAGTGCAGTAAACTTTGAAAGAAGTTTTTTTTTTTTAATTAATGTTGCTGGTGGATGATGCATTTTCACACTGAATCAAATTTAACACTTCATTATTGATCACATTCATCACTGTCAGACAGCTTCTTATGATGTCATGACACCATTATATGTGCCCACACTTTAAAATGAAAATAAAAAGAATATTACACTGTTATGCTGAAAAGTGTAATGAAAATGCACCTTAGAAAAATCTAGGAAACACTTTCATGTTTCACTGAGCTGCAATAAATAAAATAAAATAGAACTATAATGGTCATACCATTTCCCTTCAACTGAAAATGTCCAGCAGTGTTTTCAAGCATGTTTTTACTTTTGTAGTGTTTTTAAAAGGAATCGCATATTTAAAAGATTGGATATTATTATTATTATTAACTTGGATTCAATGTTTTATTGTAATAGCCACGGCAAGATGGGTCATAATATGTAGTCATTTAAATAAAGAAAGCATGTCAGATAGAGAGTCACTTCAAGGAAGGTTAAATCATCCTCGTAGGATACAATTCAAAGTCAATTCATTAACAACAAACTTCCAGTCACAAGGCAGACTTTAGTCTGGATTTACCCAAAATACAAGTACTTTTTGACAGATTCTCAACCTAGCTTATTCCCACTGTGAAGTAATATGAGGGATGTCTCTGAATGATGGGGGACATAGACATACTTGTGTGTACAAAGGTGCAAAGACTTCATATTGGAGAAATCTGTGTGTGTGTGTGTGTGTGTGTGTGTGTGTGTGTGTGTGTGTGTGTGTGTGTGTGTCTGTGCGTGTGTGTGTGTGTGTGTGTGTGTGTGTGTCTGTGATTGTGTGTGTGTGTGTGTGTGTGTGCAACAATGCAAAGGTTCCCTGGCAGCCCACTGCAGCAAAGGGACAGATTAGGGTGCCACTGAAAATCTCTCGAATGACTTGAAGATTGATAACATCGCTGGGCCCCATATAGGCTTTCTTTCATGTTCAGGAAGTTTGCTGACAGTTTTCAGAGCATGTTTTCTGTTTGGCTCTTATGTCAAAGTTGTTGACAAAAATCCCTTTTCAGTTCATTTTATCTAAAGCACCAAGAGCAAAAAAATGTCCAAAATGTCATGGGATTTAGACATTTTTGAAGGCATTTTTCAAATAAGAAGTGTTTGGAGTTTTTATTGTACAGCAACTCTACAGGCTTAGATGGTTGTATACTGTGTGTTTACTTCAAATCTGTTCTGTATATTTGCCAGACATACACACCTCATGCTTCAGCTAAACCTACGAGTCTTTTTTAAACAGATACTAAGCAACCCTATTGCTAGGCAAAGCGCTGATGGAAACATTCTCAAAGTACCAGATAACTTACATTGTACTGAAATAGTAAATTATACAAAGTAGTGTTCAAGGAGTTCAAGTTTCTACAGTAATCCAAAAACATACCCTGTATGGACAAAAATATTGTCACATTACAAGTATGGGACCCTTTATGACTTCCTCCTCTAAATCCATAGTCTATGCAGATATAATAGCTTCCACTCTTGGGAAGACTTTCTACATGATTTTGAAGCATGTCCGTGCGATTTTTTTGCTCATCTAGATGAGCATTTGTGACGTCAGATGCTGATGTTAGATTAAAGGACCTGGCTCACAATCTCTATTCTAGTTTGTCCTACAGGTTTTCAGTGTGGTTGAAGTCAGGGCTCTGCGTTGGCCAGTCAAGTTCTTTTACACCAAACACATCCAGACAAAACGTTATGGACCTTGCTTTGTGAACTGTAGGACAGTCATGCCGGAACAGAAAAGGGCCTTCCCGAAACTGTTCCTAAAAACTTGGAAGCATGGAATTGTCCAAAATGTCTTGGTATAATGAAGCTTTTAAAGCTCCCTTTACTGGAACTAATGGGCCCAGGCCAACCCCAAAATAACAGTCACAATAGCATTAAAACAAACAAGTATATCCCTCCTCCACCAAACTTTAGAGTTGTCACAATGCAGTCATACAGGTAACGTTCTCCTGTCATGCCACGAAGCTCCTGGTGTACAGATTTTGTGCTGATGTTAATGTCAAAGAAGGTTTGGAACTCTGCAGTTATTAAATCAACAGAATTTTGCTGACCTTTACACACTATGCCCCTCAGCACTTGGTGACCCTGCTCTGTAACTTTACACAGTGTACTACTTAATGAATGAGTTGCTGTGGTTCCTAAATGCTTTCTAAATGTGTAATATGTAGGAGGGAAGACATTTCACTTGTTACAATGACTTGTTGCAATGGGGGCATCCTCTAACACAGCCAGTGAGCTCTTTACAACAATCCATTCTTTCACAAATGTTTGTAAAGGCTGCATTGCAGTCTGGACTGGACTGGACTGAATGAAATACCTGAATTCAGTGATTAAGAGGTGTATGTTGATGTCAACTAACCTGACACAAATCATGGTACTGTAGATTGAGGGAAATAGTAAATCAGTGTAAAATGAAGTCAGACAAACAGAGACAATATATTCTAATGCACTACAGTTCTTCAACATTTAACCCATTTTGTCCATTAGACCTTGGCTTATTCTTAGTTGCAGTTGTCCATTTGTAATTTTTTTCTTACATCTGTAAATGGAATGACACAAGAAAATGGACATTAATTAATCTCATGAAGTCCTGCACAGCCTTCCAGAAGTGTAATACCGAAGTGATTTGTCAAGAGATGGTTTTCTGTGTGGGAGGTTTTTAAAACCCGGTAAAAAATAAATGGAGTGAAATCGATAGCAAAGGGAATTGGCTGGCTCAGAATCTTGTAATGGTACTGGGAAATGAAATGGATGTACAACACACTCACAGGTGGCAAAACAGAGATGTTGCCTTTTGATGGATCCTGCCCTTTTGAAAAAGAAAAGTGGAGGAAGGGCAGTGATATTGTGGAAAACAAGGTTTGTATTTGATTGTCTAGGTCCACAGCAGAGACAGAACGTCTATCTTACCTGCAAAAGGGATTTCACCTCTATTGTTATAAGACTGGATCAATGCTTGAGTCAGACTTCTCCAAAGGGTATCAAGAGCCAAAAATTCAATGGCAGTTGAGACAACTTTTTCTTTTAGTTTGACAAACTATAAAATGAAAAAATAGTTTGGAAGCTACCCTAAAAAGGAACTAAAACCACAATCTCCCCTCTATTTAATTTAGTTTTTTTCCTTTCTTTCTCCTCTCTGCCCCAGTGTTATGACACAACCCACTGTATGTAACTTGTGATAATTCAAAAACTGTACTTTGACAGTTCTGCAGTTTCATAGTCTCTCATTTAGATTTATCTGCAATTTGCACAAGCACTTCAGGACCATGCACCGTTGCCATTTAAGTCACGGTAGACTGGGAAATTTTGGGCCACATAATGATTGCCTGAGAGACTTTGATCAGGGAGAGGCCCCCACAAATTCCCCCTCTAGAGAACAATATCACAGAGGAGAGCAGCAAGCTGGTCAAGCAGTGTGGGGCCATTATTCAGCACTAATACACTCTGTCTACCCCAGATCAGATATAGTACAAGGACACAAGAGTTCTTAGACGGATGGCTTCTTTTCCATTCCCGAGAGTGCCATCCATTCCCAATGTGCACTGCGCCACTTTGCCATCCTGCAGTTCAATGGACACTTGAGACACAGACTCAAGATAGTGGGGGCAATAGGAATAGGAATGATGCCTTCTTCTGTTCTTAGTTTCTTGTGTTAAAACATGGCAGTGGTAATAAGAAAATAAGAAATATTTTCATACGTAAAGCATGTTAACTTTTGCCAGACCACAGCTCAAAGAGAGAGGAAAGAGAAAAGAAGCGGCTCTTGTGTGGAGGTCCGGGTGTTGGAAGTAAAGATAACTGCAATGGGGAAAAGAATGAAGTAAGAGTAATAGGCATGTGTTTCAGCTGGCACTCAGGGAATCAACATACTCTGCGAGGGAAAGACAAGTGGGTTGGAACATCTTCATTACTGTTTATAATGGTAGGAGAAATAACTGGCAAACATCACAATCACGCAACCAGCATCTGATGAAGACACACAGGGTTTTCTCAGATCCAAACAAGAACCCACCAGAGAGAAGAGAAAGAATAACAAACAAAGCAAATCAGGTCCCTCATCTGCAGATACTGCATAGCCATGGAAGAACAACAACAAAACCTGCTCCTTTGCATGGCACTGCAACAAATAACACCCCGTTCCTCCCCACACTTAAATGTTGTTGTGCTGATGTTGGATAGTTTCCTAGTCCTTTGTCAGTTTTGAGCATGGCTGCTATTATTGTCACAATTCATATGCTTAATTTAGTTGCAACCGTACACACTTTTGCTTGAGAAGCTGTGTAACCAAATGAAATTATTGAACATTTTTATTTAATTTAAATATAATTTTTCTGTGTGGAGTTTGCATGTTCTCCCCATGTCTGCCTGGGTTCTTTCCAGGTAATCGGGCTTCCTTCCACAGTGCAAAGACATGCGTGGAGTTAGATTAACTTCCTATTCCGATTGGCTGTAGGTGTGAATGTGAGTCTGAATGGTTGTCTGTCTCGCTGTGTTAGCCCTATGATAGACTGGCAACCTCTCCAGGATGGATACATTGTAGTCAAAATACTAAGTGCTGTGTGCAAAGTGTAAATCATAATTGTCTCTGAAATTCACAGCATAACTCCAAACAGAATAACAGAATGTTGTCCACTCTTTCTTCAAACATACAAATTAAAGTGAGACTGAAAACAAGAAGTTGTGACTAAGCTAAAGATTTGCTAATGGCCACCCCAAAAAGCTGAGCTAAATACATTAAGTAAATTGCAAGAGAAACCAAAGTTGTGAGAAAGAAAAATTCACCGATTGCACCTGCAGAAAGTTGGTGGCTCTAAATTATTCCCAACTTTGTGAGGGTATCCTTAACTTTTAAGGGTCCACATAACACTTGTCTGTTTTTCAAACAGGCATCTCTACAACTGATTTCAGTTTCTTTGGAGATCAAAAACAGCTCTATAATTTATGTCCATGTCAAAATTACTAAACCTGCATATTTATTTAACACTCCTCTGAGACTAGTCATCACTTTCAATATGCATGCAAGGCAGAATAGAGCAGCACTGTGCTGTGCTTAACCATGCTGATAATAACTGTAGGGCCTGATTTACTGTGAGTCTCGATGCTGATGGCACAGATACCTGCCTAATTTAATTGTTATTGTTTTATTGCCTTAATCACATTCAACAAATACAAAGCTCTTCCCCCCCACGTCACTTTCATCCTCTGCTTCCATTAACGGTAGACCTTTTATCGGTATAATACTATTAGCTTACACACCCATGAACATGAAAAAACACACACATTGCACGAACCATTGCTTTCACACGTAGACACATGCAGCCATGCACAGAGACACTCAAGTACACAGGATTCACACCCTTTGTCTGAATCAAATCCCTGAATAGAACACAGCAGTGTAAAGTGAGTCAGCTATTGAGTACGCTTGCACTGGCCCTTCTAACCTCCCAAAGGGAATGCAGGTGTTTGTGTTAGCCTGCTCCAGCTATGTTTAGACATGAGCCTTGGACCATGCCCAGCACACCAACAGAGCTCCTATGCTCCCTGCGGACGACGGCATTCTGTCTCTGCTCCCTCTAACACTGTCAAAGGCTCCCAAACCTGGCAGCCGCAGCTTCCACTTGGGAGCAGCCGGCTGCCCAAACATCTGTGCTTACCCCATTATGACTACTACAGTATGAGCTGGTAAAGTGAATCAGTGACATACTCTTATTATAAATGTACATCATAGTCATTGTTCTTCTTCTTTCATAATGTTTGTTCTTTATGAATCATAAACACTCTACTAAGTCAGTTTACTTGTTCCACAGCTTTTGGGTGTATCATATGATTTTCATGATGAGTCATGTATCGTACATCTTAGAAATGTAGCTGTTGAAGTGTTCACATTTCCAAGAAGACATGTGAAACCCCTTGGTTTGTCAAAGCTCTGTTTTGAAGACTAACCAGAACTGAGTGCAAGCTTTTTGGACAGGCTGTTACAGTACATTTAACCCACATAGCAAGTCATATTCTTTGCCATATAATCACATTAGTAATATTTCCAAAAGGTACCAACCTAATAGACATGGTCCATGACTCAAATTAGTGAGGTGAAGCCCAGCAAACATTTTCTAGCTACCACCCAGCAAACATGGTTGAAGCTACAGCATTGTCTGCACCATTCAAAACTGGTTGCAATATGGCTGCAAAAAACTGAAGCCAGATGTTAACGTTGTTTTGATGTAGAAAAGAGGTCGGGTCTTACAGAATAAGAAATGTAAATCAGATTATTGCAATGAAGGAATTAAATACTTTTTTTGGTTGTTTTGTTTTTCATTTTCCTTTTAAACAATGACAACCGATCTGGGCAGCACATGGTTGTGAAGAGATGTCCAAACGACTTTTTCTCCACACACACAGACTTCTCTTACTGTATCCTGTCTTAAAAAAAAAACACTTTTAAGCAATTTATGGTTACCCACATCTAAAGTCCGTCTCATTTGTTACATTGTGAACTTAACACTATGGCCTCTTTGTCCCTGATGTCGGCGTTATAAGCCCAGGAATGTTGCCTTTACAAGCAAGAAATCAAATAGCACAGTATGTTCAGAGATAAACTGTGTAGATCGAGTTTGTGAGTTTGAGTCACACAATCCACCCCCCATTATTTTGTTTATGTTTTATTTATTTGGCTTTCTTGTAATTGATTAAGTGAAAGTAGACAGGAATTATTGGACCCAAACATTCTCTTGCTAGAAAGTCTAACGTCTAGGCCACATTAATAACCTACATCCATCGGACGTGGAGAGAACGTCTGTGGTTTTGGTAGAACTTTCATTTTGGAGCTATTTTTCAACCATCACAAGACATTGACAAAAACCTATCAGGTGATGTTTGTTCACTGCTGAAATGTTTGCTGGGGTATGTCAGTATCAATCTGTCAGTCAAAGCAGCCATATTCCTAACTTTAGACCTAATAAAGTTTAACACAGCGATTTAGAGAGAGAGAGAGAGAGCAAGAGAGAGAGAGAGACTTTTTTTGTAAATACAACAGACGAGTGTGGGTGAGTTGGAGCGTGAGTTTATTCTGATTTACATTTTGAAAATAATGTCCATATTGTCCACTGTGTACAGTTTGCTCTCGACACACTGACATTCCCTCACCAGACACACAGCTATGTTTTGGTTGAGTAAACCCATATTATTACTACAGTTTTTATACATACATTATTGTATGCATAATAAGTTGGTCCACGAAACAGACTTGGGGGAGTGCAGTGGTTTTCATGTAGTGCAGATATGTGAGGGGACTGCCACAGTTTCACTCACAACATCATATAGGTCGTATGTATGAACATGTGTATATGTAATGTATCCAGACAATACAGGTAGATAGATAGATAGATAGATAGATAGATAGATAGATAGATAGATAGATAGATAGATAGATAGATAGATCAAGCACCCAGCCAAGAAAGTCATTTTTTGCACTTCTGTATCAGCTTAGTTTTTCGTTGCTTTAGGATGTCACTTGGTTTTCTCAACTATTATTTCCAAGAACAGGACTAAACTTTAAACGCTTCACCAGTTTAATTCCCGTACTCCTTCTCATCATGATCTTTTGCAGTAATCATTGTTGTCATCGACAGCACCACTGTCATCATCCTAATCGTCATTATTTTCATTTCTTCCTTATGATTACTGCAACCCTCAGAAGTGTAATTAATAACTTCCTCACCATCAGCATCTTTGTCATCATAGTCATATAAACAGCTGAAGAACTGAGAATCATATTCAGATGCAGAGGGATAGGAACAGCCATAGTCACTGTCATTAACACAATGGTTTTCACGTTCTTTTTGACTCCCAGTATGTAGGATCTGCACAGAATGCTTGTGGAATCATATTATGCTAATATTATTAAGATATTCTGCTTTTCAGATAATTAGACTTTGAAGATAGACAGCTCCTTCTTTGTCATCTCTTGACTGTTCCCGTTAGGGGTCGCCACAGTAGACCATCTGCCTCCATCTCACACTGTCCCTTGCATCCTCTTCAGTCACAGCAACCCCCTGCACATTCTCCTTTAGTATATCCATGTACCCTCTTAGTGGTCTTCCTCTATTCCTTCTGCCTGGCAGCTCCATCTTTAACATCCTTTGTCCAATATAGCCTCTATCCCTTCTCTGCACATGTCCAAATCATCTCGGCCTTTCCTCTCTGACTTTCTCTCCACAGCACTCAGCCTGAGCTGTCCTTCTGATGTACTAATTTCTAAGCTTGTCCATCCTGGGCACTCCCAGCTATAGTGTAATATATTCAGTATGTATATTGCAATTTCCCTTCAGGTTGACCAGTATGCAAACATCAATACTACTTTATCTGACAGGCCAAAAACACCTGTCTGCCCTAATTTCAGTATTTTTGGAAACACAGGTGTTGCAGTGCTCTCAGCTGTATTGTTGTCACACAAAAACACAGCCCTGAAAAGATCTACTGCTTAAAATAAGCGTGCATGAAAAAATCCCATGAAGCCCAATTAGAATTCTGCTTCAATTCACTTACTGATTGAATGAGGTAATCTGTTCTCATTTAAATGATTTTTAGTCAAGCATGGGGCCGGCTTAGTCATGGAAAACAAATGAGTTCCCTATCCCATGAAAACTCTTCTCGGTACTGGCAGGAATATAAAATGGAGACAGGCACCGGCACTGCTGTCATTGTTTTCATTTGCCACATCAGCATGCAGCCACATATTTACTGTGGAAGATATCGGCGTGCATGATGCATTGTATGCCCCACAGCGCTGTCTAAATTTTTCCAAAGAGATCCAACACATCCACATATGCCTTTGCTTCATTTTTATAAATGGGCCTTGTCTGTTGCAGCAGCAGAGAGCCATCCGCACCATGCAGAGTGAGACGCCACTGCCCATGACATCATAAAAGTCTCACCTAAACATGTTGGGAGTGTCTGTGTCGTTGTCAAACAAGCTATCATTCACAAATGCAAACAGATGTTTTTAATGTGATCCCTTGTCAATTTATTAATGTCAGCTGTTGTCTTTAATACAGTATGTGTCAAGCAATGTCTTCAAAGGTGGAGGAGCTACCCATTTGTCATTCTGTAGCACTCTGGCACTCTCTGTCTAGCATAATGAGGAACGTGCTGTCTGCTCGGAGTTGCCAGGGAGCTTGTCACCGCGTGGAGGGCTGCCACAAAAATATGCTGAAGCCAGCACAGAAAATCAGCCCCAGAATGATGATTTATTTACACAAAAGAACACCACTCACACAAGAAGGTGTGAAAACCTGTCTTAATATCTTTCCCCCTTTTCTTTTCTTTTTTCTTCTTCTAACATCTATCCTAACACCAGGTGGGCCAAAGGAGGAAGTATAATCAAGGAGGTCTCTGGAGACACGTATGAGGTTATTGTGGATCACTCCTTCTTTACAGAGCCTGTGTCCTGTGAGGTTACCAACCCTCTTGGCAGCACCAACATCAGCCGCAATGTTGATGTCTACTGTGAGTTTCTCCTTGAGCAATCCTGCATGTATTTCTTTAATGCCAGCAGTGGAATAATGCATTGCTATATAGCAGACTTTGACACTGAGCTCCAGGATCTCTGATGCTTAGTTACGGATGTATGAATGTTTCTTTCAACAGTTGGTCCTCGCATGGCTGCAGAGCCCCAGTCCTTGCAGGTTGACCTTGGATCTGATGCTGTGTTCAACTGTGCCTGGACTGGAAATCCCTCTCTTACCATAGTGTGGATGAAAAGGGGCTCTGGAGTGGTGAGTATTTTGGTTTAGACTGATATAGGGTAATTTAAGCCTTATATAATCACCTAGTTCAGCCTAGAGCAGATGTTATTTGATTCCAGAACTTCAAAGTACTGTGGTTCTTAGTTTTTTTCTGCCATAGCTCTGTGGTTTCAAAAATTCCAATAAACTTAAATTTCTTTTGTGCCAGCCTCTTGGTGACCTGCTCTCAAGTGAGATCCATTGATTTGATCCTCAAATTCAGTCTCATTCCACCTTTTCTTTTGTCAACATTAAAGGCCAAAGCCTTACTCCACTGAGCTCAGACCCTAAATTGGATTTTAATAATTGAGAAGAGGTGACCTTTAAGGTATTAAATGGTCTATGTGCTGCCTTGGTTTTTCTCTTAGCACTGCCTTGTTGCTGTCACAAATGCAAAGGTGCCTTTGAAGTCATTGCATTTGATGATCTTTGACTTCTTTGCCGCAGGTTCTTAGCAACGAGAACCTCCTGACACTGAAATCTGTGAGACAGGAGGATGCTGGGAAATATGTTTGCCGTGCTGTTGTCCCACGTGTCGGAGCTGGGGAGAAGGAGGTTTCTCTTACTGTCAATGGTAAGCTGTAATATTCACATCTTGCAAACAATGCACCTCCGCAAAGCTGTCAAGTGCACTCACATAAAAGTGTGAATCTTGAGGTCTAGGGTCAGCAGTGGTAAGAAGAAAGCAATTTGTCGCTAGAGTCAATATTCAGGTTCCTTTGCAGTTTATATAAGCCTTCAACTGTACAACTTCCAACAGAATATGTGACTGCATTTCTCTCCTCAAGTCTTTTTCATTTAATGTATCTGTTTCTTGGAGACACAGCTAATTTTATCAGGCAAGCATAGTAACGAAAACATAAGCCAGCACACACTGCAAAGGAATGTGGCATAAAATTATGCTCATGCAAATTAGCTTTGCTAACAAAGGTAATGTGATAAAACACAGCAGTTTCATCAGCTATCATTATTGTGACAGTTGATGAAACAGAAAAAAATAAACATAGACTTAGTGTTTTCAAGATTTGTCGCACATTTCATAAACAGGTGAAATGTACTTAAATGCTAATTATATTCTGCGTGAGTCACAGGGAAGCTTCCTTTTCTGAGGCACTGACTGACTAATGAATAGCAGCCTTGGTGGGAGACCTGGCAACTCTCAAACAAATGACTTCATTACCAGTGCTTGATATTCATGGCGCATGCTTCGCTATGGCAGAGGTTCTTAGTTGTGGGATTTACATGTTTCTTATTTTCCCCTTGTCCATCCGAAAGAAAACGGTGCTAAATTGAATAAAAAATTTTTTTTTTTTTTTTAAAAAGGCAGCTTTACGACACTGGTAAGCTGGTGTTGAATTAATGCTCACAGTGTATCAATGCAAATTTTGAAAGCTAACAAAAGAGTTTGCCTGTAAGCAAGACTGGTGCTCATTTGGGGATGAAGATACATCAAGTAGCAAACAGTGTGTTTTAAGATTTTCTTTCCAAAATCCAGACGCTAGTTTTGCATATCAGAGAGAATGGGATACCAGTATTCCCTCCAGCACAAGATCAGAACCATGACTTTCTATGAACTGCAATGAGCCCCCTCATTTTCAGCCAGGAATTCAGCTGAAATCAAGGCAGAAGAGGAAAATTCATGAGTAATTCTATTGTCTTTTGTTCGTTTGAATATATACGGGGATCCTTCCTGCAGTCTTAATATGTAAACAGAATACACTGTATCCAGTGTACTAGAGCATTTTAATGCATCTCATTTCTTCTCATGCACCTATGGAGATTGTGTTCTTTCTGAAAATGCTGCCATGAGAGATAGAAGAGCGATTGTTTTAATAAAGATTACAACAGAACCCAGAGCACACCGAGAAACATGCAACAAAGCTGAAATGGCATGTTTATTCAGTCTCTGCTGACTTAATTCAAGTAAGTTTCCAATGTCTTCTAGTCTATTATTTGTACATATTCTTCATCTGTCTTTTTTTAATTTTGCACCTCTTTGCCTGAATTATTATTTGACATTCAAAGCCTCCTTTCTTTTTACCCTTCTGAATAATTGAAATTCATCTCTTTTTCAAAACCACATGAGGAATCGTGAGCCATTTCTTACGCAGACCTTGAGGTGAATCAGACTGTCAAACTTGTGAAAGTGCAAACACTGTGGATGATGTGCTCTCTGGAGGTTCACTGATTGTCCTATGCCACTGACTCAACTATAAATACATAAGGAGTCCTAACTGCTTATCATTCTACCATCAAACATCAGTGAAACTATATACAGGTCTCAACAGATTCTAATAATGAATAATTAAAGTAACCAAATGAAGATTACTTTGTCTTTTTTGTTTGTTTGTTTGATTTGCATGGACAGCCCTGATACTGTAAAAACTGAAGCAATGCTGTGAGTGTTTACAGTATCTGCGATGTGACAGTGTCTGCTGCACATTTGAATGTTTTTCTGCTGTTTGTTTTCCCTGCAGTTATCCCCTGATTCCTTAACGGCATCGTTTAAATTACATGTGTTTATAATTTGTCATTCCCTCTGTCTCTCCCTCTGTCGTTTTGTGTCACTGGCTCCCACTGTGGCATACCACATAGACATGAGGATTTTGCTTTCCCTGGGGAAGAATGTAATTTAATTATAATCAAACAGCTAGCAGGGGAGGCAGTTTCTGTTTTAGTCCCTAATGGATACATATTGCTTACTCTAGACAAACATTTTTAGAATATAAAACTCCTCAGCATTTGGTACATGGTTGTCAGGTAACTAGAATATGAAGAAGAGCAGGGCACTTCTGTTTATCTACTTACACTCACTGGCCACTTTGTTAAATACACCCCCTTTTGCCAGCAGAACTAACTTAATTCTTTGCAGCTTAGGTTCAGCAAGGTGCTGGAAACATTCCTCAGAGACTTTAGTTCATGTTGGCATGATAGCATTAAACAGTTGCTGCAGCTGCATATCTATGACGTGAGTCTCCATTCTACCACATCCCAAAGGTGCTCTATTTGACTGAGATCTAGCGACTGTGGAGGCCTTTTAAGTTCAGCAAACTCATTGCCATGTTCAAGAAACCATTGTGAGATTATTTGGGCTTTGTGACATCGTGCGTTATCCTGCTAGAAGCATCCATTGGATGGGTAAACTGTGGTCATAATGGGATGGACATGGTCACCAGCAATACTTAGGCAGGCTGTGGCATTTAAATGATGCTCAGTTGGTCCTAAGGGGCCCAAAGTGTGCTGCGAAAATATCTCTCACACCATTACGACTACCACCAGCCTGCACCGTTGATGCAAGACAGGATGGATCTATTCTTTCATGTTGTTTAAGCCAAATTCTGATTCTGCCATCCAAATGTTGCAGCAAATATTGAGAATCATCAGATCAGTAAACATTTTTCCAATCTTTCATTGCATTTTAGTGAGCCTCTGCGAATTATAGCCTCAGTTTAAACCCTAAAGATGGCTATGCAGGAAAATCCTAGTAAGTCAGCAATTTCTGAAATATCCAGACCAGCCAATCTTGTACCAACAAGGTCACTTATATTACCTTTCTTTCCCATTCTGATGCTTGGTCATTTTGGCTGTGTCTACAGGCCTAAATGCATTAAGTTGCTGCCATGTGATAGGCTGATTAGATGTTTGATTAACAAGCAGCTGAACAGGTGTACCTAATGAAGTGGCCAGTGAGTGTATATAGCATGTGCATGTTTTTCTTTTTTCTTTTTCACCATTCTGCAGAAATTGGAATGAGAAAAGTTATCTGACATGCTTGAAAGGATTTAGCTTTTAACTTAAGCTCTATATATTCATGCAATACATATTAATTAATATATACCCACGCGTATGTGTGGTTCTACATTTGTGTTTGTGTGCATATGTGTGACTTTGGGAAAAGTAATACATACAGTACTTGAGCAGCCTAGGGAGAGAAAACCCATTACCACAGTAAGAGAGAGAGAGGGACGGAGAATCCCTCAATATCCCACAGAGCAATGGGTTGTTATAGATCTTTTTTTCTGTCGTTTCTCTTCCTAGACAGTCTTTATGTGCCAAGTTAATTAGCATTCCTGCTTTCTTTATTCTAGCTGTGACACCACATAAGAAAGAAAAGCGCAAATTAATGAAGTAGAAAACATTTAAGATGCTGCATACTGTATTTTATCTGACCAGTTAAATTTAAGCATGGCGAGATATGATGTGCAAGACTTTCTGGAAGACTTTGAACTCACTTCTTCTGTTTTGTGTACCTCTCACATGCATTCACTCTGCTCAACTCAGACATTGTGTTTCATATATGAAACAAAACTTTAATTTATTCTCTCACTATGTTTAAGAGGACACTGTAAATGTGTGGTGTGGTTTACTGTGCAACCAGGAATCTTTATTCAAATTTTCAAGCTTGTTCCTGGTGAAGATGAAAGGAGTAGAGGTGTCGAAGGTGGATGAGTTTAAATACTTGGGATCAGCCATCCAAAGCAACAGAGCACAAGAGAGGTAAAGAAGAGAGTTCAGGCAGGGTGGAGTGGGTGGAGACGAGTGTCAGGGGTGCTTTGTGACAGAAGGATAGCAGCAAGAGTGAAAGGGAAGGTTTACAAGACGGTAGTGAGACCTGCTATGATGTATGGTTTGGAGACGGTGGCACTGACAAAAAGACAGGAGGTGGAGCTGGAGGTGGCAGAACTGAAGATGTTGAGATTTTCCCTGGGAGTGACCAGCATGGACAGGATTAGAAATGAGTACATCAGAGGGACAGCGCATGTTGAGAAGTTTGGAGACAAAGTCAGAGAGGCAAGACTG
>VUQH01015027.1:0-16465 GCA_015106775.1 Etroplus canarensis
GAAAAAGAAAAAAAAAAAATATAAAAAAAAAAAAAAAAAAATGACCCAAAAAAAAAACAAAAAAAAAAAAAAAACCAAAAGGAGAACAGCAGCGCCAGCGACGACTCAGTCGATCTTTACCGCGGCGTAGATTTTCCTGATGAACATGTAGGCGGCATAGAAGCCGATCGTGCCCGTTAGCAGCCAGAATGACAGGACCATGAGGGCGGTGTAGCCGAAGTACAGGAGGGAGGGGATGAACTCCACGATGTCCAGCTGGGGAGGACAGGAAGAGAAAAGCAAGCAGGTTCAGTACGCTGCATAGCTGCCATCTCACACTTCCTGCTTTAAGTTCTGTTAAAGGGCCATTTCACATATTCTGTACTTGTTTGTACTGAGCTGACAGCAGCACACAGAGACATTCTGCCCCAGAAAGAGAGTCCCTGGACGGACAGATCTGACGATGCGGTTTCATATCCAGCTGACGCAAACACTTGAAGTCTGTGCTGCGGATGTGAGAGGTCAAGCTGCACTGATATGGGTCTCTGATGGGTTTTAGATTGGTGCCGACCACATTTGTTTGTAGTAGTTTCAGCACATACTGTTATGAAATCTGTACAAATAAACCTGACTTAATTTTCCCTCCAAGAACAACTCAGTGCCTGCTTCAAAAACCACGGACTCTGGCACCTTAAAAAATGCTTCAAACACTCTCTGGTCGGTGGCGTTTGGGGTATTATAAGAGACACACAAAGAACTAGAATCTGTGGGAGAATTTGGCAACGGCAAAGTCAAAGGTAGAGACAAAAAAAAGCTTAAAAACATCAAGGGGTTTGATCAGATTTGACTGGTTATTCTTCAAATGCAGTTTTTATGCTCCAGCGATCGCTGAAATAAATCATCATAGATCATCTGCCTTCATCTCACCCAATCCCACCCCAAGAAGCATGTCCCAATACTTTTGTCCATATACAGTGTGTTAACAATACCCTTTCATTTAAATATGACCATTTGTAGCTCCAAAAATGCAAGATAGGAGGAGCCAAAATGCTAAACTTGAGGCTTTATAATGGCTGTTTACAAGCCAACGGGTGAATACTTCCAATTTTTTAATACAGTCTGTGTTTAAAGAAATAAATACAATGTTAGCAGGAAAAAACTTTCATATGAGTGAGTTGAGGCTGAAAAGCTTCCAACACACCACACTAAATCATCTAAGTCATCTTTCAAATCCAGTTTATAAGGCAGGTGTTGTCACACACTTGAAGTTTCAGGCCTGACGTTAAACTGCTCTAACAGCCAAAGCCAGTGCTTTCCTCAGCTGTAGTCTGCTGCCAACTCAAACAGGAGTTTGCTGAGGGAGCATCTGGACACGCCTCCGTGTTATTTATTACCTTGTTGACAAAGTAGAAGACGGCATAAACGAGGACGTAGAACGCTGAGCCTCCTGAAACCAGGAAGGTTCTCCACCACCATCGGTAGTCCTGACAGTGAAGAAGACGGAGACAAGGCAGGGCGTGAGTTTGCCCAGCAAGCACAAGTTGTGTTGACATAAGGAACAATGTGTGAGCGTTGAGTGCGCGTTAATCAGACACTTGGCAGCCACAGAGAACGTAAGGTAATGAGCTTACCTCTGCACAGAGCTGAAAATAAACCATTACAATGCTGATCTGAGAGCAGGACACCACCAAGATGATGAAGACCAGAAACAGGAAGCCGAAGAGGTAATAAAACTGATTCTCCCAGATGGCCTGCAGGGGGTGACACACACACACACACACACACATTAACACTGGCATTACTGAGCGTGAGAGGGTCACACGTCAGTTTAACGTCCTCTAAATGCAGTTTCAGAAAATACACGAGTGTTACAGCACCGCAAGGTGAGGAGATGTGACTCGAAGCGTTACAGATGTACTTACGCTGAAAATGAAGAAGAGCTCAATGAACATGGCACCAAACGGCAGGATCCCGGCCATCAGGATGCTAATGGACAGAAAAGAAAGGGATTACATCGCAACTCGCGAGTTCAAATGCACCACTAGCCGTCCTGGCGCCTGGCTGAGGACTCACCCGACAAACTTGTTCATGTACCAGCGCTGCTCTGGGACCTGCCGAGGGATCTGGTTGGTGCGTACCGGGTTGTCGTACGGCTGTTTGCGGAAGCCGAAGTAGTAGCCGAGATAGACCAGGGGCATGGAGATACCGAACCACATGCACAGCAGGGCCAGCATTGTGGTGAAGGGGACCTGAAGTGAGAGAGGAGGGCAGAGACACAGGAAGAGCTGTTAAACGATGGAAGATGAGATGTGTGAAGTTAGAGGTGCAAACTGTAACTTGAAAGGGACACATTTCACTACAAATTTCACCACTAGGTGGCACTGTGTTTCTGTAGTTACTCCTGTATTAAGAAACGAGAAAAAGCAGAAGGTGTCCTGAGATCGGGGTGGTGCGGCGGTTAGAACTCATGAATTAATACGAGAAGGTTCTGGGTTCAAACTTGCTGGTCAGCTGGAGCCTCTTCTGTTTTCCCACAATATAAAGACGTGCTCAGAGGTTATAAACTGGCCATGGGTGTGCCTCTGTGTTACTGACCCGGTGACTTGTTCAGGGACACCCTGCTGCTCATCCTGTGACAGCTGGGAGAGGTTCTGCTCCACTTCCTGCTGTCTCTGTCTGTCTCACCCACTGTGTTTGCACAGAGGTGGACAGCAGCTGCTACACCTACTGTATGCACTCATTCTGTCTGTGCCGCACAAACAGTGGCACTGTTTGCTGTCTGATTCAGCAGAATACCTGTCGCTCCAACACCTGTTTCCACATCAGCATTCCTTCTTCCTCCTCTGGACTAAGGGCACACCTGAAGTGGCGCCGACTTGCTACAACCTTGTGGCACAAGCTGGCATTACACCATTTAATTCATTTTCAATTTCAAAAACTAAATACAAAGATGTTTTGGACCTAAAATCATAAAGTTTGTCTTTCTGCATTCCGGCTGATAGCATTATTTCATTCTCCAGGGTCTGTCGTCTTCTTCTTCTTCTTCTTTCAGCTGCTCCTGTTAGGGTCGCCTCCATCTCACCCTATCCCTGCATCCTCTTCCCTCACACCAACCTCCATGAACCTTCTCTGTGGTCTTCCTCTCCTCCTGCCTGGCAGCTCCATCTTCAACATCCTTTGTCCAATATATCCACTATCCCTCCTCTGAACATGTCCAAACCATCTCAGCCTTGCCTCTCTGACTTTGTCTCCAAACTTCTCAACCTGGCCTGTCCCTCTGATGTACTCATTTCTAATCCTGTCCATCCTGGTCACTCCCAGAGAAAATCTCAACGTCTTCAACTCTGCCACCTCCAGCTCTGCCTCCTGTCTTTTTGTCAGTGCCATCCTGTAAACCTTCCCTTTCCTTCTTGCTGCTATCCTTCTGTCACAAAGCACCCCTGACACTCGTCTCCACCTACTCCACCCTGCCTGCACTCTCCTCTTCACCTCTCTTATGCTCTGTCTGTTGCTTTGGATGGTTGATCCCAAGTATTTAAACTCATCCACCTTCACCACTTCTGCTCCTTGCATCTTGACCATTCCACCTGCCTCCCTCTCATTCTCACTCAGTCTGCTGACGTTCATTCCTCTTCTCTCCAGTGCATACCTCCACCTCTCTAAGCTCTCTTCTACCTCCTCCCTATTCTCACTGCAGATCACAATGCAGGGACTGTAAATTATAATTTTACAATCAGTGCCTTTAACCACAATTGTGCAGACTTCAATTTGTGATAAATCAGAAAACACTTCATGAGGCAAAAGTAGAAGGTACAGTAATGACACTGCTTGCTACTGAACTGTAGTTTATCTAGCTAAATCTGAATTTCAGTCTCTTTGCAACCAAGCATGGTTTCCTGTTCTTCCATATTAGTATTAGTGCTGCCTCTTTGTATTTCCTCTTTAGTGTTTTACCCACCAGCCCCCTTTAAGCCAACTTTCTTCTGCCCCTCACTATTAGAAGGTTTGAACAGCAGGTAGACGGGGCAGCTGTGCTCAAAGCCAGAGCTGTGTACCTGAGATGACCATATTAGGGATATCCCCTCTGTATGAGATCATACAGAGCCAAAAGAGCATTTAGAGTCAGATCTTTGGGCTCACTACTTATACACGCACTGACCTCATCATTTTGAAACTTTGGCCATACTTAATATGAACACCCAGAGTTGGAACCGTATGTGTATGACAGAAAATGAGGAAAAGCATAACAGATCCAGTAACACGTTTGGGAATAAATAATTCTTCCCTCAAACATTCCTTTTTCGCATACTTTTAGAATGTGTGGGTCTGAGTCACGGTACTCACTGCTCCAGAGGAATGTTCTCCCCAGATGAAACAGTTCAGGATGAAGCAGATTCCAAAAACCACAGCAGGATACAAAGTCGCCGTCTGCATGGCAAACAACAAAAGCAGTTTGAGCCTCTCTATTAAGTGTGTAGATTTACTTACAGAAGCCCAAATACACATTAGTTACAGTTAGGTCCATATGTTTCGGGACAAAGACTTTTTTTTTTATCTGACTTTGTCTCTGTACACCCCCACAGCAGTACCCTGGCATCTGGCATCTAGGTTAAAAAGAAGTTGACCAGGGCATCTAGCCTCACAGCGCAGGCTGTTACTGCAGCCTTCAGTTGCTTCCTTCAGTTTGGTCTTCAGTAACTGATAAGCTGCTCTGTTGGGTTGAGATCAGGTGACTGACTTGGCCACTGATGAATACCTCACTTCTTTGCCTTGAGAAACTCTTGGGTTGCTTTCGCAGTTTGCTTTGGCTCATTATCAATTTGCACTGTGAAGCTCCATCCAATCAATTTTGCAGCATTTGGCTGAATGTGAGCAGAGAGTACAGCCCTGTACACTTCAGAATTAATCCTGCTACTTCAATCAGCAGTCACTTCATCAATAAACACTAGAGACCCTGTTCCATTGGCAGGCATACATGTCTGTGATTGACAGATGATGTGGTATGCTTCAGATCATGAGCCGTTCCCCTTGATTGTTGACCCCTCCGTCTTCAAGAGTGTTCTTGACTTGGCGAGATGCTGCGAGGGGTTTTTCTTAATCGAGGAAAGAAAACTACGACCATCCACTTCAGTTGTGTTCCGTTGTCTCTGAGACCGTTTTGAAGAATGTTACAGGTGATTGTTTTGGCCACTCCTAGAGTTTTTTGCTCGCTCTCTGATAGGTTTATTTTGGGTTTTCAGTCCAATCCTAGCCTCGTTCACTGGCATCCACACTGCAAGCTCAACACCTGGAATCAACTCCAGATTTTTTTTATATCTGCTTAGTTTGTCTCGGAATAATGAGAGAGCAGGCCTCACCTGGCCACAAAACTGCTTGTCAGTCAATTGTCCCATTACTTTTGAACCTCTGAAAATGGGGGACTGTGGCTTTAATTCCAAAACAGTTAATTCAATTCTTTCATTAAATCCCTTGAATCAAAGCTCAAAGTCTGCACTTCTATCACATTTGTAGTCGTTTAAGATCCACTGTGGGGGTGTACTGAGAAAAAAAACGGCAGAAGTGTCACTGTGCCGAAATTTCTGGACCTACAGGTAAGCAGACTTAAGAGCTCATTGATGATGAGATTTTTTTTTTTAAAATTCCTGATGGAACCTGAACTCACACAGAATGCTCCTTTCTTCCATCGATGGCCCTTCAGTGTGCGGTACAGTCTGCCAGCAAAGTAGCCACCGAACACACTGAAGGAGGAATATCCACAGGACAAAGCAGCGTAAAAAATCAAAGAATTCTGAAAACGGGCTACCTCTTATTTCTTAACAATTACTGGTTTTTAGACGGCTCTTACCCCATGAACATAAAGAGGAAGCAGGAAGTGGTCATCAAGGCTCCTCGACTAGACGGAGACAGCATGCCCAGCATGGCGACAACTGCGACACAAACAGAGAGTTACTTTTCTAGTCGACATGCAAAACGCAAAGCTTCAGCTGGCAGCAGCAGCTCCTCTAACATGCTCTGTAATAAAAACACTAAGACAGGGATGGGTGGGCACAAGACCCACATGTGTATCTTGTAGGATCATGACATTTGGCATAAGCAATTTTTAGAAGCCATCACATTTTCATTAAAACATATTCTAACAGTTCATAGGACCCCAGTACATTTATTTCAACATAAACATGTCATCTAAGAGCTCTGCATGCCTACACATCACAAACAGAGGTGGCCTGAGCCGCTCTGCTTTTCATCAGCTGCTCTTTTAACTGTAACCTGCTCACTACTCAGGTAAGAATCCACAGTCCTGACCTAAAATGTAAAGATTTCTCAAACAGGTGAATCATTCCCTTTATTGCAAACTCTCTGCCACCATTAACACACGCTTACTGGAAGAGTCAAAGGCTAAACAAAACCCACACGGGGTCAAACTTTGGACAAGCTACAACCACTGAGCAAACGTCTTGAGGCAGCCCTCATTTATTTACATTTTGTGAGGAAAGTGGGAAATAAGAGCAATGATTTATTGAAACATGCAAACAAATGGAAATTTAACACACAGGGCAAAAACAAGCAAGTCTGAAAGCCAGTATTCGGTATGAGCCCCTCTGCTTTTCAGCACAGCCTGAACTGTCTTTAGCCAAGCTTTCTGTCATTTCTTTAAGTATCTTCAGGAAAAGTTCTCCAGGCTTCTTAAAGGACATCCCAAAGCTCTTCTTTGGATGTTGGCTGCCTTTTGTTCTGTTCTCTGCCAACATGATCCCACACTGCTTCAATAATGCTGAGGTCTGAGCTCTGGGGAGGCCAGTCCATGACTGATAGTAATCCACTGTGTGTTTTACTATCCAGTTAGGCTTTTACTGCACTGGCGGTGTGATGAAGCAGTCACATTGTGCATCAAAATCTGATGGTACTTTTCGGCGTTCATAATTCCATCAGTTTGACAGGATCCCCAACACCACTGGCTGAAATGCAGCCCCAAACCATGACAGAGCCTCCACCGTGTTTTACAACTGGCTGTAGACACTCACTGTTGTACCTCTCTCCTGACCTCCTCTGTACATATTAATGGAAAATTAAAACATCACTCCATAAGACCTGTTGTCATTGATTTTCATATATATATTTCATATTTTGGCATACCTTAGCCTTTCCCACGTGCTTCCCTTCCTTAAGAATAACTTCTTGACAGCCACCATTACACAGAGACCAGTTCTGATGAGGCCTTGGTGAACAGTAGCTGGATCAACTGAAGGGCCAGCAGCATTTCAGCTAAAAGCTCTTTGGGAATCAACTTGTTGGTGCAAAAATACTATTTCTTGCCTGTAAAGCTGTGTTATCTTCAGAAAGCCTTGAGAACTGCTGCTCAAGACCACTTTTTAAAAAAATACAAAAAAGTCTGGCTCATCAGAAGCAGAATATAAAGAAATGAGGGGCTGCTGAAGACTTTTGCACAACACCATAATAAGCCTAATGTTACCGTTTAACCAATGACTGTATAAAAGATGGACAACGTGGCCCCACCTCCTCCCACTGTGCAAAAGAAAAGCCAAAATCTCCTGTTTGTAGGAGCTGCCATCTTGCAATTTGCAACCAGAGTCTGTGTAGTGGGGATTTGGAGCAGAGTCGCCCACACACCTGATGGGATGTGACACAGACCACGTCCCCCGAACAGACATATGTCAAACTGGCAGTCAGAGCTGCCAATCAAGAGGTTATACCCCAAGTTTACAGCATCATTTAAAATAAACTCATGAGAAAGGAGACCCTCTGACCCCAAATCAGCCTGATACAAACGACGTAAAATGGCAGAAATCAGCTAAAATCTGAGGAGATCTAATTTATTTTAATTTAACCTCCACCCATCCGCTAACATGGAGGGGGTGGGACTTAAGACCTATACTGCAGCTAGACAGCAGGGGGCGACAGAGATGTTTCGGCTTCACTTTTGGCTAGCGTCCATGTTTTCCACAGTCACTGGTTTGAACGCGTAAAAACAGCCTGAAAAAGCAAAAAAGAACCAGAAACACCTTTACCTCTGATTTAATGACCTGCTAAGCAGTCATTCAGCTAGTTTTACCTAAATCATTACTGTGTCATTGTATTTAAAGTCTGAAGCATCAATAGCTGTATCTTTGCCACACAGTACGTACAATAAAAAGTAGAAAAAGCTTTGTTAAACTCCCCACACTCAGCTGTTTTCTGTTTTCACACTTGTTTCTACATACTTTCACTCTCTTGTCTTTGCTGCTTCATGCTTTAAGATAATGTGAATCCTCTGGACCATGAGAATGTTCCTCATGTTTTGAATAAATAGCAGCAGTAGAATCATGTGAGCTAATGAGAGCCGCCCACACTGTCAGGCTCTGTAAAGAAAAGACGACAGAGGAAACAAACTCACAGATGACAATGAGGACCATGCAAAAGAGCTGGATCCCTGAGCCCAACAGGGAGCTGAGGATCATGGGATACTGAGGTGGTCTGAAGACGTCACCGTGGACGTTCTTCCAGCCCGACTCCTCCATGGTGTCCTCCTGGTTAGAGAGGAGAAAAGTGCAGTCAGGTGGGTGGGACACTAAGAGCGCAGAGGTGAATTCAGGAGGAGCCAGCTGTGTATTTTCTTACTATGTCATCCTCTCTGTTGTAGTTCGCAATGTCCTTCCTCAAGGTTCTGATGATGATCATGCTCAGAATACCTGAGAAAGGAGAGAACATTAACATGCTGTCATGGACAAAAAGGATTTTTTTGTCAAGATAAAGTGATAACAATGCACAAGTTTAATTCATATGGTTCAGATACCAAAACACACAGTCTGCGTGGTTTCTTCTGGGGCTCTAATGACTTGGAAAACTTCAGTGAACTGATATGAAGCTTGGGTATAACAGTATTTATTAAACATTATGAGAGGCACAGTGTGTCACAATAACAAGGAGGTTCTATTGGCATCTATGTTAATGCAGAACCTGACCAGCAGAGGTCAGTCATGACACAGGCTGAAGGAACAGACCAGCAGAATAACAGCATGGCAGTATCGCTTAGCTTTGCAAAGCAGCATCTGAACTAACCGTAAGACTTCTGGAACAATGTCCTTTAGACCAAACCAAACCAAAGCGCACAGCACCATGTTCGGCAAAAACCAAACACTAGTACAAACACCTCATGCCAACTGTTAATCGCTGTGATGGAGAAGTGATCTGAGCTTGGTTCATAGCCACAGGACCTGGACACTGGCCATCGACCATGAACTCCTCAGCATATCAAAGTATTCTGGAGCCAAAGATGAGGCCATCTGCGTGACAGCTAAAGCTTGGCCAACACTGGGTCAACAGGACAATGATGCCAAGCACAGCAGCAAATCTACAACAGGATGGCTGGAGTGGAAAAGAATCAAGTTGCTGCAATGGCCCAGTCAAAGCCCAGACCTCAGGAGAGCTGAGCATAAAAGAACACCAGCAAAACTCGAAGAAGTGAAGCAGGGTTATAAAGAAGAGAGGGCCAAAATTCCTCCACAATGCGAGAGACTTAAAGAGACATCCAGCTCTTGAATCAAACGATGCACTCAGTTTATCACAGGACTAAACAGACCTCGGTGAAGTTTATTGCATCATGTGGGAGCGCTGGAGACATCTGTCTGTCTGTCTAACTTGCTAACAGGAGAGGAGTTGTGTTTTTGCAGAGTCTGTTCACCCTGTGCAGTAACATGTTGTGTAGTTCAGTCACCCAAACAAAGTATTTTGTTATTTAAAAAACGGTTTTGAAAAAACTTCAATGAAAGAAACGCTACAGATTTGCAAATGACTCTCCCTGTGCGACAGGGATGGGTACTGATACTTCAATTTTTTCTTGTCGATACTTCTTTAAATATTGTGATACCACTGTGCAATTTGTTTTCACTTCTAAGTGTTTCAGGCGGTAAACACATGTGTGAAAAGCAGCCCGGGTGTAATTTAGCTGGTCTTCAGTCTCAGTCAAGCACAGCCTCAATCGTCACTGAGCTTTCTTAGTGAGTAAAAGAAAGAAAAGATGAATGAGCATTAGCTGAGCAAGAGGTGTTCATAATTCACACAAAGCATGATGGGATGTCAGAATAAGGTCAATGCCTGAATTCTCTTTCAGTGGAACAAAAACGAGTGAAATGATCAGTTTGCATTTTGATGCTGATGATGATTTTTATTGCTGCTGATGATCCCCCCTCCCCCCAGGAGTAATAAAGTATTCTGATTCTGATGACGCTGCTGCTCGTGTTGGTGATGCTGCTGCTGTGTTGCTTTACTAGTTTAATGCAGGTTCTTGAGCACTACGTTGATCTTTCAGTCTGAGAAATGTAATTACCTTTGTATTAAGCGTCCGTGTAGTGCAGTGGTTTAAACGTTCGCCTTACAAGTGAAAGGTCTCTGGTTTGGATTCCAGGTGGGGGACACAAGCCCCTCTCACCATGGAGGAGAGAGGGGCAAACTGCCGGGCAGAACACAAGGGAGCAGCCGAAGGTGAAGTCTAACCATTTTTATGATGACTTATAATAGCTTATAAAATACATCAATGAGTAAAATAAGTTATCGTTTCAAGTATTTTAGGAGTTTTATTCATATTTCATGTTGTCCTTGTTATTTTCCTTTAAAGGGGCAAGAAGTATCAGCATCAGTATTGATGACAAGGTACCATAAACTAAAGGTAGTGCATAGAAAGGAAAAATGTTGGTATCACCTATCCCTACTGTATAATAATTGCTGAGCTTCCAGAGGAACTGCCTCTACAGAGACTGTACACCTAATGCTAAGGAACGTTTAAAGACTGCGTATACAGAGCCTTTCAGAGCCAGTCCGCACTACAAGTTAGTCCAGTTTAACCTGCGTGAGCTCCTTGAAGGATTGTGGAGTGAGTTTTGGTATCTCTGAGGTAAGCAATGTCTTTGATGCACAAAAAAGGAGCAGCACTACAGCTACTGTGGATAAGAAACACTAAAAGATAAAGATTCTGATTACTTATAACAGAAATGCAGTAATCAATGTGAGGAAAGAAAGCACAGGGATCAAATGCAGCAGACATCAACCCATCTCTGCCCTCTGCATTCTCCCAGCAGCCCGACAGAGAGTGAAGAGAGCCTGATAGAAGTGGACCCAGCCTACGCTCATGAAGTCAGGGCCGGTTGTGCCCCTGTCCTTACGAAGGCCTGTCTCCATCCCCTCAAACATTTCAGATGAAGCTGTTACACTGGACAGGTGTAGCACTTTCCTCACTGAGGGCACAGGACACCAGCGGGAGGATGGGGTCACACTAACATTAGAGATACCTGGTGCTCAAACGCAGTCAAAGTGGATGTACAATATCTGCTGAAGGTGGCTTTTCTAACGGTAAGATGTCGATCACAATATTGTTTGTTTAGAGATTTCACCCAGTGTCTCTTGTTTCCATTTGCATACCTGTAAATGTTCAAACACACCACAGGAGGCATCTTAAAATGCCTCCAGGCACATATTTGCAAAGCTATTCTGACGCAATGGGACACAGGAACTGTATGCACAGAATCACCAGTCAAATGTGAGTAAAAAAGGACTACGCCCTGATGACGGTGAAACTCAAGACTCATCTGACGAAGCAACATTTTTCCAATCTTATACTGTCCAATTTTGGTGAGCCCAAGAGGAGTGCAGCCCCAGTTTCCCGTTCTTAGCTGACAGGAGCAGCAGCAGGTGTGGTCTTCTGCTGCTGTAGCCAGCACTCAGGTCAGCCCATGTGGCACCAACAACCATGCCGTTTTCAAAGTTACTTAGGCTACGTTCACGCTGCAGGTAAAAGCGGCACAAAGCCCACTTTTTTGCCCATGTGTGACCCATATCTAATTTTTTATGACAGTCTGAACAGCATAGATCTGATTTTTTATGACATTCTGATTCAGGCCACTTTCATACGTGGTCCTAAATCGGATACATATCTGATGTTTTTCAAAGCGACCTCAGTCTGAACGGTCAGGTCGCATTTCATCTGACTTTTCCGTCACTGAGGTGAGACAGGTGTCATAATTCTGCACCGGAGGAGGCGAGACGTGGGGCGAGATCAAACGTCAACAAGCATGGCAGACAGCGTTGATGGAGCTCGTCAGTGGAAAGAGAGTGAGGTTTTTACTCACACACTGACACGTGTAGCATCCATATTTACTTCTGTAAACACAGCGTGCTGCGTGTGACGTCATCTCTTCTTCGGCACGTTCGACCATTCACACTGGAGTCTGATGGCAGTCGCATTTAAATTATAATGTGAACGACCACGCAGAATAAGCAGATCTCAGACCTGCAACTGATGCTCAGTTTTTACATCAGCAGGTCATCTGCACCATGTCTACGTGCCTAAATGCACTGAGTTGCCACCATGTGATTGGTAGATTAGATATCTACATTGATGAGCAGCTGAACAGGTATGCCTAATGAAGTGGCCGGTAAGTGCTGGATAAAACAGCATGCCCTCTCAAATCTATAAAGTCCAATGTTTAAATGAAACAGCCATAAGAAGTGTGGTATTTTGTTTGTGTCTTTATAAATAGCATTGTTACAGTCCTGAGAGCCTCGTTGATATGCAACACTGGACATACCAGAGAGGAAGAAGACGACCACTACAGAGTTGACAATGGAAAACCAGTGGATCTGGACATCGCTCATGGTCAGGTATGTGTCCCAGCGAGATGCCCACTTCACCTCGCTCTCCTGCACAAAGGGAATAAGAGTCTTTCAGTCCTTTCAGCATTTCTTCTCCTCTCTTTGAGAGGTGTCTCATGTCAACATTGGTGCCTGGCGTTAATAAACCCTTTACCTTATAACAGCAGGTTTTTGGAGAGTCTAAATACATTCTACAGACTACTACAACTACCGGTTTCAAGATGCTTCATGTTACTGAAAGCACACACAACAGTCACTGACCTCCCAGTGGACAGAGTAGGTGAAAAGGACCTCATTCTCCTTGCTTGGATCAATCTCCTGGGGGGCAGAGCCACTGGCCTCAGGGAGGGTGCAGGTCTTCTCCTTCTCTGCAGCCTTCAGATCTGAGGAGAGAAGCAAGTGGTACTCAAATTTTTAAGTCAGCTGCTTTAAATTTGCTACACAGTGTCTTGCAAAAGTATTCACCCCACAAAAGTGGACTCTCATGAGGTGTCTAACCTTCACTTTTCACGCTCCAGCAGGAGAATGACCCTAAGCGCACAGCTAAAGCAACACTGGAGTGGATTTAAGGGAAATGTGTTCATTTGTTGAAATGGCCTTGTCAAAGCCCAGACCTCAATCCCACTGAGAATCTGTGGAATGACTTAAAGATTGCTGTAGACCAGCAGAACCCATCCAAGCTGAAGGAGCTGGAGCAGTTTAGCTTTGAAGAATAGGCAAAAATCCCAGTGGCTACATGTGTCGAGCTCATAGAGACATACACTAAGAGACTTACAGCTGTAACTGCTGAAAACAGTGGCTCTACAAAGTACTGATTTTTGGGGGTGAATACATATGCATGCACCACTTTTAAGTTTGTTATTTTTTTTTTTTTTTTTTTAGAAAATCCTACCAACCTTCTACTTTTACACTCTGGGGTACAACCTCAAATCGCACCACCCTGTAGTCGTGAACGTCCCCCTCCTCCAGCTTCTCCCTGTGGAAGTACAGGATGAAGGACAGGTGGTTGTGCAGATAAAACTGGGAGGGAGAAAAAAGAAAAGAAAAGATACAAGTCAGATAATTAGCGCTTTTTACATGTGTTTTTACTCTATGTGAGCTACATCAGCATCAAAAGCCAACTTCTGCTTCTTCCTGTTGAGTAGTAAGTATACTGTCATTGTTGTGTAGTTTCACATAATGCACCGTGTTTTAGGATATTGCCCACTTCAACACTGAGGGCTAGTCTATAGAGTTTTTCCACCAGTGTGGTTTAAAGCTATGTCAAACCGCCGCATGTTTCCACTGCAGCCTCACAGCAGGGGGTAGCCACGCTGAGCCGTGCAGCTTCTCTCTTGACTTCTGTGGTTTGCAGTTTGAGTTCTGCTCTGATGTCCATTTGTGCTGCCTTTTTTCAGTGCTTACCGCTTGCTTTCAGTCGTATTACTGCTGTTGACGCTTTTACTGTGAGGACGTGA
This sequence comes from Etroplus canarensis, assembly GCA_015106775.1. Lineage (NCBI taxonomy): Eukaryota > Metazoa > Chordata > Actinopteri > Cichliformes > Cichlidae > Etroplus > Etroplus canarensis. The sequence continues at coordinate 14,079 of VUQH01015027.1, forward strand.
AAAGACTTCTAAAGTTTCAAAAGCGTTAATAGTGAACTAGCTGACCTTTCTGTGCAGGGCTGTAAAACAGGACAACGCTGTATGTAAAGATGCAACATAAGCCCTAAGATTCTTGAAGGCCAAGATCAGCGAGCATTTTTTTCACGGCGGCTTGTTTGATGCGTTGATGTGACGCACTTAACGTGATGAGAACACAACTGAACGAAACCCGCGTTCACCCTGCTATCGCAGGTCAAAATGGCTGCTGTGAAACCCACCCTTTGCACAAGCCAACAGCAAGAATTCGGGGCTTAATTTTAAGGGGACTCTTTATGAAATGCACAGCAATCACCGACAAACTCTTCAGCATTTAAAACACCCTACAGAGAAGTGATGAAGAGGCGTGGCGGCATGGCTGTGCAGGGTACAAACATGCACTTCACTTTTTGCTCTTAAACACACAAACCGTCTGATGCGGATAAGGTGAGAATTGCAGCAAATGTGTTTGTTAGAAAACCACTTGTGTTTGGTATCTGTGTGATCAGACAAAGTGCGGTCCACAGGCTAAACGTGTTCCTGTGTTCATAACTACAGACCTTTTAATGATAATGAGTGTCTGACTTGATTTTTTTCCCCCTGTAGCTTAGTGGTTTACACATTCGCCTCACAAGCAAAAGGCCCCTGGTTCGATTCCATGTGGGGGCATAAGCCCCTCTCACCATGAAGAGTTGTGTCAGGAAGGACATCCGGTGTAAAAAATCCCTGCCAAATTACCAATGCAGATTAATCTGCCGTGGCGACTCTTTGGGGAGAACAGAAGGGAGCAGCTGAAGGCACATTCTTTAGTGTCTGACGTGATTCTGAGTCACTCGCACTCTTATTTGGGATAATCCAGTCTGCAGTGGAGCTAATGGGCAGCACTGAAAGCACCAGGTACAGCAGGCGCTTTATTAAAGTAGCCAAACACGCTGCGCTGCTTACTCAAAACATGCTCGAAATGGTAAATCTGCCAGCGACTGCTGGTGTGACCTTTTAAGATTCAGCGTACTGCATTTAGCTGCATTTTCAACAAATGGAGTAAGAGGAAGTGACAGGGTGAGATGGGAGGCAAAAGAAGAAGGTGGAGGAGTAAAATGAGCCTTTACGTGTCAGCATCCTGCACTGCTGCCTGAATCAGAGAGCACAGCGTGGAAACGCACAGCAGTGTCAAACGCAACCGGTCGACGCCGACAGCTTGGTCGTTATTAAAAATAGTCGTTAGAGTGAATTAAGACAGCATTAAAAAAACCCCAACAGCAGCGTTTTTAAATCAGGGTTCAACATAACCAAAAAAAAAAAAAGCATGCTGGGAAAACTGATTGGCCAGCTGCTGGCCTGATTGGGCCACTGATGGTATTTCCACGATCCATGACAGTTCTCAGGTTATCGTAATGTGTGAACGCAGGCACATGCAAACACTCATTTCATATGAACAGCACAACACAGACCAACACCATAAGAAGTAGCGATTATTGTGAAAATGGAAAAGTGCCCAAAAAATGGCAACTGAGACCTTGGGCATGAGCACAACTTGGGTAACTCATACGGCGATCACCGGGGCCCACACAACGCCTGAGTCTGATGAGGCACGTGTTTGCCAACTGTTTGCCAAATTCAGTTTGATTTATTGTTTCAAATAAATCAAGATATTTGCTCAGGAAACAATGATTACGACACTAATCACTGATAACGTAAAAAGCAAAAACACTCCACAGAGATCGGCAGGTTTCCCCCTGGATCGCCACAGCGAGCTGTATATTCTGTCTGGGCCTGCTGATCACCGTTTGCAAGTTTCACTGAAGTCTGACGATACTCTGGGAGGATTAGTGATCGTCGTCGGTCGTGGACAAATGGACAGCTTGCTGTGGCATTAGCTTATCGGTCAGATAAGCTAAAAATGGCTACATGAGAGTGCATTAAAGCTGCATAAGAACTGATTGCGGCATCATTCAGGCCCTTTTAAATCGGGGTTTAACAAACAATGGTCCGATGGCCCAGGGCCAGTAAAACTGCTCTGCTGCTGCTGGCCCAGTTTTTCCATGAAGTCAACCGGCTGAATTGGACCCTCGCTAATGAGAATTTGTTTCCTATAGTCAGTATTTTCACATTAAAATATCAATAAAAGTCCTTCAGCAAATTCATTCATTTTGTTTTTTAAAGCTGTGCTTTTAGCTGCTCCCATCCATATATCCACTATCTGTCCTCTGAACATGTCCAAACTAGCTCAGCCTCGCCTCTCTGACTTTGTCTCCAAACTTCTCAACATGAGCTGTCCCTCTGATGTACTCATTTCTAATCCTTTCCATCCTGGTCAATCCCAGGGAAAATCTCAACATCTTCAGTTCTGCCACCTCCAGCACCACCTCCTG
>VUQH01015031.1:7004-21556 GCA_015106775.1 Etroplus canarensis
GTAGAGCCGCTGCTCCTCCTCATCGAAAGGAGCCAGTTGAGGTGGTTTGGGCATCTGATCAGGATGCCTCCTGGACGCCTCTCACTGGAGGTGTTTTGGGCATGTCCCTCTGGGAGGAGACCCCGAGGAAGACCCAGGACATGCTGGAGAGACTATATGTCCCCCCTGAAGAGCTGGAGGAGGTGGCTTGGGAGAGGAAAGTCTGGGCTTCTCTGCTTGAACTGCTGCCTCTGCGACCCAGACCCCTGGAAACGTGGTAGATGACGAAATGGAACGGAATGAACCATTATGTGTTATTCAGTACAACTTGAAACTAGAAAGTAGCCCATAAACTCACCAGTGAAATGTTTCCTGATTTCAAAAATTAAGGGAGCTGAACACTGTAGGCTGCTATACAGCCATGCTTCTTTTTACAACCAGAAGAGTCGCCCCCTGTTGACTATTACAAGAATCCAGGTTTAAGGCATTTCCACACAGGCTTCACAGTCTCTTACCTCTTACTTAGGGCAGCAAAAATACCACACACTTAAAAGGAAGTTCAGAGACTGTCTGGCTGAAAGCCTTAAAGGCAAACTTCATCATATTTCATTCAAACTTGTGAACCTTGTGGTGTCCCTGAACAAAAAGATACAAAACCGTCATAGTCAGCAGTCCCTCTTAACTTATACATTGCTTATCACGGACCTGCAGGCTTTTTATTTTAATGCCCTGGATACCTGTTACCTGGATACATTTAACTTGAGAGGAAGCCCAATGTCTGTACCTTTAGGGTTTTTCTCATCTTTTTCTTCTACATTTTTCTGCCAAAAGTTTTTGTACAGCTAAAACTGTAAGTGCTGTAAACACCACATTTGGTATGTCTTACAAATTCCATCTACCAATCGGGTACTTTAAATTGCACTCACTGACCTTATAGGACAGCTCTGACAATCACAGGATTATCCTGAAAACATCTTGATGTGGAGCCTACATTATTTCAGCATATTCTTCTGCTTTCAAAATGTACAGTTTTGCAACACAGTCACCAAATCGCCTACAGACTGTCCTGGTCTAAAGATGTCCAGGAAATGTCAGTATTTGGATCCAGCTCAATCCTACAAGTGGTTTTAAAGGTTTTCAGTAACCTGTGAATGTGAGGCAACTTTAACCTGAAATTTGAGAGTACTCACGGTAATTATAAAGCTTATTCACAGCGCTTTGTTACCAGGGGACACCAAAAACGCCAAAAAAGTTTATTTCACCGTATTCACTCAGTCAATTAAAGAAAAAAGTTTTGTTGTTATAATTTACATGGATGTGTTGAATGTGGTACTGACTGATCAAAGTGGGTCTGACCTTTCACTTTCCCAAACTAGTGTAGTGGTTTACACATTCGCCTTTTAAGCAAAAGGTCCCTGGTTTGATTCCAGGTGTGGACACAAGCCCCTCCCACCATGGAGGGTTAGGTCAGGAAGGGCATCTGGTGTAAAATATCTGCCAAATTACCAATTAAATTAATCCACTATGGTGACCCCTTGGGAAGGATACAAGAGAAAATGTATGCAAATATACCAAATCCATTATCATTTATCTCCTATATATGGATAAAAGTATTTAGCCACCTACGCATTACATCTACAGGCATCCCATTCTAAATCCATAGGCATTAATATAGAGTTGGTCCTCCCTTTGCAGCTAGAACAGCTTCCACTCTTCTGGGAAGGTGTTCTGTAAGATTTTGGAGAGTGTCTGAGGGGATTTTTGCCCATTGATCCAGAAAGCATTTGTGAGGTCAGACACTGATGATGGATGAGAGGGCCTGGCTCGTAATCTCCGTTCTAGTTCATCCCAAAGGTGTTGGATGGGGTTGAGATTAGGGCTCTGTACTGGCCAGTCCAGTTCTTCCACACCAAACTCATGCCTTTATGAAACTTTCTTTGTATACTGGGGCACAGTCATGCTAGAACAGAAAATAGTCTTCCCCAAACTGTTCCCACAAAGTTGTGTGAGCATAGAATAGTCTTGGTAAGCTGAAGTATTAAGAGTGTCCTTCCATTAAGAGGCCCAGGCTAACTCACCAAACTCCACCAAACGTTACAGTTGGCACAGTCCAGTCAGGTAGGTAACGTTCTCCTGGTGTTTGCCAACCCCAGACTCATCCATCAGACTGCCAAATAGAGAAGCATGATTTGTTACTCCACAGAACATGTTTCCACTGCTCCATGGTCCAGTGATGGTGTGCGTTACAATGCTCCATCCAATGCTTGGCATTTTGGTGAGGCATGCAGCTGTGAACCCATTGAAACACACGCCACGAAAGGCAGGATTTTTACTGCTGTCAGTGCCAGAGGAGGTTGTGGAACTCTGCAGTTACTGAGTCAGCAGAATGTTGGTTAGTTGATGGCTGAGTTGCTGTGGTTTCTATCCACTTCCAGTTTTCAGTATTGCCACTTGCAGGTGATCGTGGAATATTTAAGAGGGAGGAAACTTCACAAAATGACTTTTTGCAATCATAGCTATTACAGTCTTTCAAATGACCCATTCTTTCACAAATGTTTGTAAAGGCAGACCGCACGGCTAGCTGGTTGATTTTTTACACCTGTGGCAGTGGGACTGAATGAAACACCCTAATTTAACTATAAAGATACTTTTGTCCATATCATGTATCTTCCTAAGTCCTAATTCAAATACTGCCCAATAACACCAGCACTTTTTCTGTTGATATCACAAGAGTCAACAGTGAATTCAGTGTGTTACTATAAATACTGCTGTGGGAAGAGCATTTTATGTTTCACCAAATGTTAGACCAAACTTCACCAAAGCGTGTGGTGACATATCTTGCACATTTTTTTTTTTTTTCAAACTTTTATCACCAACAGTTTTACTGTTTGATACAACGCTGAGGCTCAAATGAGAAAAAAACAGCAAGCGGTTACATGTCAGCGTCTAAGTGATAATGACAAATTATTCAATAGTACTGCAAAACAGAGCCAACAAGACTGAATGATTGATATCTGCAGGCCTGTTTGTTCGTTAGGGTTGCTGCTGGCCCACAAATGAGCATGAGAGTCTGATTCATCTACCTGCCCTTTGAGCAAATTGTCTGTCTGGCATCTCCTATTTTCTCTTTGTCTCACCTTCTCTTCCACTGTCTGTGTGTGCCCCGGAAATATTGGAGACTAGAGTGCCCCCTGCAAATAAATGGTCATTACCATGACAACAGCGGTACAAGCTGCAACAGGATGATGTTGATCATGGCAACAGTGGCAGGCAGCCAGATCAACAGCCCGGCTCTACCCCAGGGGCAAGCCAACGTGTCAACTCCGGGGTGCAGGCTTACACTGACTTTTACTTCTAGTGCAAATATAGTGACAGCAGCTCAACATAATAGATATCCAGACCCCAGGACGGGATTTAAACTGATATATTTTTTTTTCTCCATGGCAAATACTTCAAGAGAAAAGGGTTTTGCTGTGTTTTCCTAAACCACCGCCCCATTATTCAGCCCTCCAGCTCTCCCTGAACATCATGTTTACCAGCAAACATGGCTGAATGTGCACTTTAAAAAGCCGTTTGACATTTTGAGAAATGCCCTTATTTGGTTTATTGCCAGGATTTTGATAACTCAGAACTCTCGACAATAAATAGAGCGAGAGGCAGAAGGCGGTTAGCTTAGCTTTGCCAGATCCACGTTTTGTGGGACTGAAGGTAAATATGTAAAAGATTCCCGTGTCTAAGACTTCTGAGTGTCTTCGGACAATGACAGATGGCACCAGCCAGCTTTTTTGGGTGCTTCCCTCTTAACCATCACTGAACTGTCTCAACAAATAAAAACAAAAGACACAACAGATACAACATGTTCAGTAGAGCACGACATCTACCAAATTTCTGCGCTTAATTACCTTCAACAGTCAGCTTTGGTTGATGTCCACGTTAGCCGACATTTCCAATCATTTCAAACATAAAAGAATTCAGAATGACCTCAGCCAGTATGCCTCCACATTAATCTGTGTGGCCTTAACCTTTGACCCCACAATCTTGTAAATGTTATCAGATGGTCTACGCAGCACAGGTATTAACCACACAAAGTTTGGTAAAGATCCAGCAAACAAGTCAGCTCCTGTAGTGGTAACAAGATTTGTAAAGGACAGATGAACAGACAACCCAAAAACATTTTGCCTTCGGGGCAGAGGTATGAAAATCCAGCGTTCTTGGTCATGATTTGGACGTTGATATGTGTCTTGCCCAATGGCACTTCAACACGTACACTAGAGAAGCCTTTGATGTGGTTGACATGTTCAGTCCGCGTTACTTTATGTCCATTTCATACAAAGAATGCAAAAAGAGGAGGTGTTTTAGGAACTATGTGGTACCGGCCTCTGTGAGGGCCACGTCTGCCCAATGTATCTGAAACACAAGGAGATTTTGCTTATGAGAGGCAGAATCTCTCAGAAGTAACAATGTGCAGAGGTTCAGCAATCTTCCAGAAATTGTGTCTACTAATTGTGGAGCAATTTCAAAATATTGTTCCTCAACATAAGATTGCAGAGATATCTACAGAGCTTCTACAGTACAAAAGATTCTGTGAATTGGGAGACATCTCTGTGCTCAAGGGACATGGCCGAAAACCAGTATTGGATTGTGATGATCTTCAGGCCCTCAGGCAGCACTGCATTGCAGACAGGTATAATTCTGTCATGAAAATCACTGCATGGGCTCAGGAACACTTCCACAAATCATTGTCCGTGAGCACGGTCAGTCGTGCCATCCACAAATGCAGGTTAAAGCTCTATCATGCAAAGAAGAAGCCACATGTGAACATGATCCTGAAACACTGCTGTCTTCTCTGGGCCAAAGTTCATTTAAAATGGACTGAGGCAAAGTGGAAACTGTTCTGTGGTCAGTCAAGTGGAAATTTGAAGTTCTTTTTGCAAATCGTGGACACTGCATCCTCCTGAATGAAAAGGCGAGGGACCATCCGGCTTGTTTTCAGCACTCAGTCCTGAAGCCTACATCTCTGATGACATGGGGGGGTGCGTTAGTGCCTATGGTACCAGCAGTTTGCTCATCTGGAAAGGCAACATCAATTCTGAAAAGTTTATAGAGGTTTTAGAGCAACATATGCTCACCTCCAGATCATATCTCTTTCAGGGAAGGCCTTGCGTATTTCAGCAAGACAATGCTAAACAGCATACTGCAGCTATTACAACAGCATGGTGTCAGGGTTTGCTGTGGTGGTGGACCCAAAAGCAGACTTCAGACAGTATTTACAAGTGCAGGAATAAAACAAGGTGTTCAGTGAATGTACAATAACAGTTCGAGTCTATATAAAAGACAACCAGTTAGTGAGGATGAGTCCAGAGAATCCTCCGAGAGGTCCACAGTTTCCACTGTTTAGAGTTATAAAGTCCAGAGGGTCAGAGAGTTGGTCCATGCGCGCCAAGGTGGTGGGTGAGAGTGGGTCAGGCAAGTTGTAGGTGTTCCATGTGAGCAGCTTGAGAGTTAAGGCAGAGGATCAGAGATAGCAAAGTTACTGAAAGGCAGAGTGGCAACAACAAAGGCAACACATAACGTAGGTTGGCCAGGCTTACTGTTCTGGAGAGTACTAAATGTTCCGGCGGCGTGTGGATGAAACAGCTCAGTCTCAATACGCCGATGATGGCAGATCTGGAACTGGTGTGCAACCACACTCCAGACATGCCCACGCACCTGGAAACAAAGAGACAAAAAGGCAGACCAGGGCAGAGGACCATGACACGTGGCTTCGTAGTGGAAGAATCTGGGAGCTGGACTGGCCAGCCTGTAGTCCAGACCTTTTCACCAACTGAATACATTTGACACATCGTGAAAGGCAAAATACAACAAAGAAGACCCAGGACTTTTGAACAACTGGAATCCTATATCAGACAAGAATGGGACAAAGGGTCCAGCAGCTGGTCTCCTCAGTCCCCATATGTCTACAGATTTAAAAGAAGAGGGGATGCTACACAGTGGTAAACATGGTCCTGTCCCAGCTTTCTTGAGACGTGTTGCTGCCATCAAAGTCAAGAGGAGCTAGTATTTGTCATGAAATAGTAAAATGTCTCACTCTTTGTCTATAAACCACTATGGCCATTGTTATAAAATGACCTGTGAACACCTTAGGCTGGTTTCACAAAAGCAGACTTTGACAGTGGCTTAGATAAACCAAAAGGCTACACTTCAGATAGAAGTCTAAACTCATATGTTGGACAAAGCAGTTTATTTTAACTATCTTACTGCATTCTGGATAAATTAAGACTTTTTCAAAAAGTAAGAATGTACATCGCAAGAATGAAAGGGAAGGTTTACGAGACAGTTGTGAGACCTGCTATGATGTATGGTTTGGAGACGGTGGCACTGACAAAAAGACAGGAAGCAGAGCTGGAGGTGGCAGAACTGAAGATGTTGAGATGTTCACTGGGAGTGACCAGGATGGACAGGATTAGAAATGAGTACATCAGAGGGACAGCTCATGTTGAGAAGTTTGGAGACAAAGTCAGAGAGGCAAGGCTGAGATGGTTTGGACATGTTCAGAGGAGGGATAGTGGACATACTGGACAAAGGATGTTGAGGATGGAGCTGCCAGGCAGGAGGAGAAGAGGAAGACCACAGAGAAGGTTGATGGATGTGGTGAAGGAGGACATGCAGAGGGTTGGTGTGAGGGAGGAGGATCCATGGGATAGGGTGAGATGGAAGCAGATGATCTGCTGTGGTGACGCCTAACAGGAGCAACCGAAAGAAGAAGAAGAATCGCAGCCTGGCTGCTGTGGTTTTTAATGTGGCAGGGCTGTGTATGAGTGCTAATCCTTCAGTCAGGTTCAGGTTCGTCTCCTTTGGCAAACAAAACCAGCAGGATTTTGTTCTCACTCCTGTAAATTTCCAGTGTTGCTGTCGTGTCTAAAACTCTTTCCCTTCCCTGTCTTCTCTCCAAAACAATGTCAGCAAACCATGAACTGTGAGCCTTGTGTCCTCTTTTTGCCACTTCTCAACCCAGTTGCCACTGACTGCTACTATGGTAACATCAGTCTTAAGGCTTGAGTCAGCCTGGGAGAGTAAGGTGTCTGCTTTTTGCCTTTAAAGTCATCTGTCTTTATTGTTTGTGTAACACACTAAAATGCATTTGCCTAATCAATGAACAAGACTTAGAACAGTCTAACACTACTAACCAGTTTGAAGCATCTTTATAAAACCAGTCCAGAACTTTCTCAATCTGGCACCTTCATCACAGCAAAGATGTGTTAAAGGAATTAAATAATGACTTAATTGTGAGACTTCACAAAGATGGAACAGGAAAGGGATACAGGAAGAAACACAGTGGCAGCAGTAATCAGGATGTATAGAACAAGCCTTAGTTCCACTAATCAAAGCCACCATGGACACCCTTTTCTGTGATACCATGGACAGTGTGCTACTTTTGCAATCTAGCTGTTAAAATAAGAAAGTGCTCCAGACGTCATCAATTTCAATCAGAATGTCTATGACAGCTCAGACAGAACAAAGGACAGTGAATAACATTAGCCTCTGAGGACAGTCTTCTGAGAAAAAGAATTTTTTCTTTTTTTTTGCTTTATGGCAGGATAAAGCTGCGAAATGAAACTTTTCTTAGCAACTTAAAAAGAAATGTTTACACATAAGAGAGAAATCTCCATATTGCTCAGCATATAAGTGATGCAGTTGCTGTAATGTGACACAATTTGAATAATTTGACTTGAAGTGACTTCACACAGTGGCGAAGCCTCCTCATTCATATACAGAAAATGCATGAACTGGCATTTCGGAGTCAGGAAGACAGGGAGCAGCTAACTTTAGACGTACTTCTGAAAGCATCTAAAAATTACATCCAAGGTCTTGGCATGCTCACGAGCTTTTGTGAGCTCACAGGCTCACAAGACGGGGGTTGCCAAAATCTCATGCTTTTAAAGTCTCGGGGACCTAGCTGGGACCCAGTCATCAGTAGATATGTTACTGTTTCCACCCTGCAACCTTGTACACTTTGAGAATAATCATCACATTTGGAATTATGCAGCTGCAGCCCAAATATTATCTGTTCTGAAACTGATTGTGTGTGTGTGTGTGTGTGGGTGGGTGTGTAACTGTTTAAAACCTGGACATTTTGGTAAATTTAAGTACCATCTGTACCGTTTGAGGTGGTACAGTGGTGGTTAACTATGCCATTTGGCTGGAGCCCTTCAGGGTAAAGGTTGCATGTTCTCCCTGGCTTCTTCATACAGTCTAAAGCAGACCAACGTTATGGGTCTTGAAGTTGAGGATGCTGAAGTGTGTGTGTGTGTGTGTGTGTGTGTGTCAGCGGAGTAATAATAGGTTAGAATGTATACTTTATATCCAAAACAGCTTGGATTTAGAATGTGACAATACGAATGGAATAAACAAAAAAACTTTATATCTGTAAAATAACTCAAAGTGCATCTGTCATGAGCCTACCAGACCCTGCTGCACAAGTCGCACAGGACACAAGAACAGTCAAAACTGAACTGGTCTGCACAGCTGAACAAGAACATGCCAGATTATGCACAGTATTTTAACAGCACAGACACAGCAAAGCCACATATGCAAGGCACACATAAAACAACAACAACATGAGGCTTCTTTAGGCACAGCAGTCCAGGACATACAATAAGCCATTTACACACAGCTGACTAGAACCTATCCAAATATGTGTAATGTTTTACTGGCCCAGAAGAGCAGTTTGCACAGCATACAGTATAGTCAAATGCCTATTTGCAGCAACGGTATCAGAGTGAAATTACAGCCTAATGATAATGTGAGACTCTGGCAGCTCATAATAAGCATTACATTCATCTGGATGCTACAGTCATAATGCTACAAATGTGATTTGGCGCTCAGAGGTTTAGTCAATACATTTCCTCACTAGGGACACTGATGTCTAAAGTGTTCAAAATGTCTTTGAGGACATTCATTAGGGAAAAGTCTGAGAATCTCATTTGCCTCGTGGTGGGCTGACTGTAACCATGTTTTAATCCCTGCAAGTTGACCACTGATATTGGTAAGTGCAGGTACAATTACGACAGCCTCTGTGAAAAGGATGATAGAGCTTCTTAATCCGCTGGTATTCCGTCGTGCTCTTTTTATATTGTTTCCATGATATTGTGATGCTTGCTTGTGATCAATCTGTGAAAGAATGCCTCATTTCTAGCTGCTGGTGACGAGGCTATCATCATTTGACCATGATGCTTTGTGTTATTTGAAGAAAGAAGAATTCAGTTCAATTTTATTTATATAGAGCCAATTCACAACAAAAATCACCTCAAGGTGCTTCACACTGTGAGGTAGAGACCTTACAGTATTAGAGAGAAAACCCCAGCAATCAGGTGATCCCCTATGAGCAAGCACTTGGCGACTGTGGGAAGGAAGAAATCCCTTTTAACAGGAAGAGACTTCCAGCAGAACCAGGCCCAGGGAGGGGCAGCCATCTGCCTCGACCGGTTGGGGGTGAGGGGAGAGAGAAGAGAGAAAGGAGAGCAGAGAGAGACACAGACTATGGGAGAAAGAAGACAACATTTAATGACATGCAGCAGTGACAAATAAATGCATGGGGAGTGAAAAGAGGTGGGTGGAGAAGAAATGCCCAGCACACACACACACACACACACACACACACACACACACACGTACACACACAGTATGTATATATATTCATTCATTCGTCTTGTTCCGCTTATTCAGTTAAGGGTCACAGGGGGCCCTGGAGCCTATCCCAACTATCATGGGGCGAAAGACGGGGTACACCCTGGACAGGTCACCAGTCTGTCGCAGAGCCAACACAAAGAGACAACCAACCATTCACGCACACATTCATATCTAAGGTCAGTTTAGAACCGCCGACTAACCTAGCCCCCTTTTGCACCCATGCAAGCACGGGGAGAACCTGCAAACTTCACCTTAATGCATAATGTGTTCATCGGCGGCACTGATGGCATCACTCGCTGACTTTATTGGATGCCAACAGCTAACACGCCAGTTAAAAAAGTGTGACAAATTCCACATAAGGAGGCAGAAGGGGTGGTGGCATTAACTGCCAGACCGTCAACCAGGAGACTGTTTGTGTGGGACCTTTAATTTTCATTTTACTTTCTGGTTAGATTTAAACACTAAAACTACCTCATGGTTTGGGCAAAAATGCTTTTTCACAACATTAACCCTGCAGTGATCCCAAAGGGGTACCTACCGGCCTATGACTCACTCTGACCAACCATCAGTATATAAATGGTAAATATAGATGGACTGGTAATTTTGTAGTGCTTTTCTACTTTAACTGACCAGTCACAGTGCTTTTTTCTATTAGAGTTGGGTCATATTCCAGCAGTGCTGTGTGAATGGGGACAGGCTGGAAATACATAGACCTAAAAGTACCAATCGTGACAAAAGATGGAAAAGCTGCCACTGAAAATGAATGGGGAGTTTGTGTGCAAGCAAAATATTTCTCTAGTGGAACAACTAGAAAGCATTCATATGGCACAGAGCTCCATCATGACTGCACAAAGCTCGAAATCAGCCGTAATGTTTAATCTGTGAGTGAATCCAGCTCTTCACAGTGAATCATGGGATGCATGTGCCAGATATTTTCACTTAAAGTGCTTCATTAAAATATTTAAAACCGCCTCTCACACAGAAACATTGATGGAGCCAAAACAAAACCTAATGTTCTTCAGCCAGTAAACTGATAGTCCAGATTTAATTTAAACTGGTAAACAAGTTTTTGGAAATATCTCGCCAACTAAGAGACAAAGCTGACCCAAAACACAACCTCTGTTAGTGGGAAAGAAAAGAAAATATGGGATCAGTGGATCATTTTTGATTTGATCACATAAATCAGATTTTTGCCTGTCCAGCTCACAGCCTCCTAATATGACCAATTTCTACTTTCTCAAGAAAGCAAAAGACTAAATGTTTTAAAGCTGTTTGTGTCACTAAGCTGTGAGGTCTGTAAAAATGATGGGAAGCAACAGCTCTAACAAAAGGAGCAGTACATGCAACAAACTGTCTCATTTTGTGTAATTTCAAATTCATTTGACCAAAGAACAGTGAGCATTGAAATGTTTCATCGTGAAGACTCTGAAGTAGACGATACTGTATATTGGACAAAGGATGTTGAAAATGGAGCTGCCAGACCGGAGGAAAAGAAGATCCCAGAGAAGGTTCATGGATGTAGTGACGGAGGACATGAAGAGGGTTGGTTTGGTAGAAGAGGATGGTAGGGATGGAGTGAGATGGAGGCAGGAGGAGAAAGTTCTTCCTACTCCAGTTGCTGAAGGCCTCCACTAGGTCCCTGTACTCCCTCTCCTGTCCATTTTGCACACATGCCACAATAGCAGAAACATCTGAATAGTTCTGAATGTGGCAGGACTCAGGTTCCCGGTAGGCAAACTAGAGGGACCTACCAGGAACTGGTAGGCTTGGAAGACCATGGAAGATAATGAAAGTGGGTGATTTCAGAACGCCTTCACAACATCTAGCCAAGTCAAGAACACTTCAAGGAAGTATGTGTATCATTGTCAGAATCTACAGACAAGACATACCTTCATGAGTGTGACTACAAGGCGCAAACCACTGGTGACACTCAAGAACAGGAAGACCAGACTAGACAGAAAACATCTAAAACAGCCTGCCCAGTTCTGAAAAAAAATCTTTGGACAGATGAAACAAAATGAACTTTGACCAGAATGATGAGAAAATGAAAGTATGGAGAAGGAAAGGAGCAGGTAATGATCCAAAGCATACCACATTATCTGTCAAACATGGTGGAGGCACTGTTATGACATAGGCATGTATGGCTGTCAGTGGAAGCAGGTCACTAGTGTTTATTAATGATGTGGCTGCTGACAGTAGTTACATGATGAATTCTAAACTGTACAGGGCTATACTCTCTGCTCAGATTCAGCTAAATCCTGCAAAATACACTTTCCCCTGACATTAATAAAGTATTCTGATTCTGATTCTGAAAACTGATTGGACAGTGCTTCACTGTGCAAATGGATAATGACCCGAAGCAAACTGCAAAAACAACCCAGGATATTCCTATAGGATATTCCTGAATTTCTAAGTCGGTCGCCTGATCATAACCCAACAGAGAAGCTTTTTCTGTTTACTGAAGATGAAACTGAAGGCAGAAAGACCCACAAACAAGCAGCAACTGAAGGCTGCTACAGTAAAGGCTTGGCAGAGCATCTCAAGGGAGGAAACAAAGCATGTGGAGAGATCTATTAAACAGATAGCCAAGGTAAGACAGACCACAGTCACTCGGGGTATTATGCCAGGCAAGGAACATCTCTAGGCTTTGTCCAGAATATTATCAGGCAAGGAATATCCGCGGGGCTTGGTCCAGAGTTGAGGTCCAGAAACAATAGCAAGAGTGGGTTAGACAGAATAGTCCTCAGAGCTTCCAGTGTGAGTTTTGGCAGTTGTGCTGAGGATATGGCAAAGAGAAAGACTTGGTAAGGCACAGAGCTAAGTAACATGACCATAACAGGAATCGAACTTGGCAGGGCTTACTACACTTAATGCAACTAACTGTTCTGGTGGCGTGTGGAGGGAACAGTGGCTTAACAGGGGCTTAAGTATCCCACTGACGATGGATCTGGAACAGGTGTGCAGCCACACTCCACCCCAAACATGCCCACACACCTGAGGACTAAGCAGATGGAGTGAATTATCCCAACCCAGCCCAGACAGAGGACAGAGCAATGAGCAAGAATGACAGAGAGAACAGGCTGGTCTGAACCTGGAGGACAATGGGACCGCCACGTCCATGAGCTCTAGACTTCAGGCAGTCGTTGACTACAAAGGATTTTCATCCAAATGTTGAAAATAATCCTTATATTTAAAACTATGATAATTTGTCCAATTACTTTTGGACCTCTAAAAATGGGAGATTATGTATAAAGCCTTAAGCAAAGCAGCCACAGGGGCCCACAAACCAGTGTACTCCTAGTGCCGGTCCCAAGCACTAGGGTAAATGGTGAGGGTTGCGTCAGGAAGGGCATCCGGCGTAAAAATCAAATATGCGGATTCATAACACGACTTCCACAGGAGGCAGATGATCCGCTGTGGCGACCCCTAATGGGAGCAGCCAAAAGAAGAAGAAGAAGAAGATGTATAAAGCCTTAAGCATTCTTGTTATTTTGTTTGTGGATCTTTTCTAGGACAAATATTGTCGAATAATATTTAAAGCTTAAGAATATTTCTTCTGTGAGGTCATTTTGTCTCATGTGGGTCAACTGATGTGTTAGTCTTAAAGCATTCTTTCATAAACAAGCCTTCATGAATATTTAATATGATCCCACAGGTTTTAAATCTGCAGTTTTTTACATTTTATACATTTTATTTTATTCCCTGTGTGTTTGTTTATTCAGTGTGTTTTTTTCCCTCGCAATTCTGTTTCAAAATAGAGCTGCTTATTAGCTTTGAGGTTGGTTTCCTATGGTTTGTAGTTGAATTCATCATGAACAAGACGAAATATTTTTTAAGTTTGCAACAACCTTTATTAACTGTCTGCTACGCTGATTTTGAAATTTTCAAATAAATGATTAAAAAAAACTTTCTAGCTAAGAAAAAGCCACAACAGTCAGTTTTAAGAGAAGATTTGCAGGAGGATTTTGATTTTGCCCACCTGCTCTAACGCTGAGAGGCCCAGACTGCAAAAAAAAACAAAAACGTTTAGCCTTTGGGGGAAAGTCAAGTCCTACCAGACATTCAGAGGCAGACATGAGACTCACAGGGAGTTATCAGATTGCAAACGTAGATAGGAGCATCTTTGAAAACAATCATAAAACTAACAGGTAGCTGGTGGATGGCAGCACGTTTAGGTGTGATGTGGTAGTTTCCCTTAGTACATTTTCAAAGCCTGGCAGCAGCTCATTGATTTAGTTGCTTTGGATGCCTTGCTTTCTGAAACCTTACTAAATCGCATTGCAGCAGTTGAGTCTGGGCAAGATAAAAGCATGGATGACCTTTTCTAAGTCAGCAGCGGAATTGAATGACCTGATTTTGGTTAGCTGTCTCAAACAGGCAAAGAAAGACTGTTGAACTTTACCTACATGAGCATCAAAGGACAGTTCAGTCAGGCCCAAGATAGTCAAAAGAAGATTATTTCCATCTGCAATAATTTAGATTAGGCTGCAATGCTCTGTTCTGAGAGCCCCCAACCCTTCCATGTGCAAACATGGAGAGCTGGAGGCAGGGGGAACAGCAGCAAAACCCCAGCACAGAACATAGCTGTTATAGTCTGTGGCTTTTTATAGGCTTCATGCTTGGATTTTGTTCTTCTTAGTATGTTCTGCTTGTGATTTCTTCTAGGACTGCATTGTTTATAGACGTTCTATTTCTTGTTATTTTGGTTTTAGTTTCTTACAGTTCTAGTTATAATAGTCATGTTTTAATTAGTCTCCTGAGTTTCTGGTATCTTGCTTCTTTGCCCCTGCCTCCCCCGTGATTTCCCTGTGTTGTCTTTAAGTCTCTTTATGTGGTTTTGTTCATTTCCTCTTTTCCTTTGATCGTCCTCTGCATCATGTGGG
>VUQH01015039.1:4042-15917 GCA_015106775.1 Etroplus canarensis
CTCTCTCCTTTTTCCCCCCTCCCCCCCCCCCCCTTACTCCTCAGTCCTTTCTCTTTGTAGGTTAACCCCTTGTTGACCGACGTCTACAGTCAGACAGCCGAGCACAGATTAGACACAGGCCAGACGGCATTATGCAGGCAGCTGAACTAAGCCCTATTAGAGAGAGTCATTACCCCGTCTGGCTCATCCTGCACGCACACACACACACACACACACACAGGAAATTATCTAAAAAAAGACCAGAAATACAAGCTAAACTGAGATTGTGATCTGTAGCCTGATCAGAATGTCTACAGCGTGTGAATGCAAAGAAAACACAAATTTATGATTTAAAAAAGTTTAAGAAAGAAGTCAGACAAAGGAACAGATGGGAAGAAAGGAAAACTGCAGGAAGAAGAGAAGAAGATGAAAGGAACTTGCGAGTCACGGTGGAAAAGGAGAACAGAAGGGAGGGCGGATGCAACAAGGAGGTGATTTTAAAGGCCACATAACATGAAAGCCAGTAATAATGACATGCCTTCCATACTGTCATGCCTGACTGACATAAATACTGCATACTCAAACACAGAGTCAGCCCTAGAGCATAAGGACTGGTGGGTCATTGTCCTCCTCACATGTACTAGTTACCTCTGTCACTACAGCACACTAACCTATCAGCGGAATCATTAGCTTGAGCTAAGTTGTTATGGCAGTGACTTATGCAATTTGATGATAAAAGAGTTACACCACCCACACACCCACATCAGTTATGGTTTTCACTGTGAGTGAAAGTATATCAGCACAATTCTGCAGAGCGACCACAGTGACCTTTCAGTATTGCCTGGACCCCAAAGGCCCGCCCATAACGCCAACGTCGCTCAAACAGTTTGGCAGTCTCAAAGACTCTCTAAAAATCATCATAATCACTCCTCAGAGCTACAGAATCAACACTGGTCACCTTATTTTCGATTCTGGCAAATTATCCACTTTTATTCAAAAGAAGAGGCCTGAAATTTCAGGATAGTTTAAAGGCAAACTTTGTAAAATTCAAACAGTCTACAGCATTCCAAAATTATCAACACACTGTAAAAAGACAACCGCTATGATGTTGGGTCCAAAACGTGTAGAAATCGGCTTGGAATTATTCCAGAGTCCAGCCCGACCTTTGGTGTAATGCCATTACATATCATTTTAATGTCAGTGAAATTCAGGGACTTGCAGAGATGACAGGCAAAGTAACCATTAGTGACCCAAAGTGGGCAGAGCCTGAGTTAAACTCATCTCAGCTTTGAGAGAAGTGATTGAAGCTACTACTAAAGGGAGTGAAGAAAACCGCTGATTGATATATGATGGTAAATACATTAGAGGGTTACGTACAAAATCGAATTTCTGCTAGTGACTAACCATCAGTTACAAGCTAATGTCCAACGATCAAATCGCTTTATATGTAAATGCAGCTTTACTTATGGAACTTCCTCCCAGAAGATCTCAGACTAGCTAGTGAATGCCTTATATTAAAACATAAAAACTCTATTCGCCATCCAGCCAGTCATAAACCCCACCCACTGATAAAGAGCTATCTTTAGCCAGAGGAAGATCAAGGAGTCCTGCAGCAGATGGTGTAGCCCCCAAAGAGAGACATTGTGGAGTCAGGCTGGGATTAAATAAAGAGACAGAAGACCCTGAATCAGCCTAACTCAACAGAAGCACTCTGTCAGTATCTCCATCATACATTACCAGATACGTGCATGTCAAAATGAGCTCAGCTGTAACGGAAATGGGTATGTTTATGTTCAATACACTTGGCTACATTTTTAACACACTGTCACTTTATAGGCAGTGGCTCAGCCTTTAGAGATGCAGGTGACCTGAAAGTAACACAAAGGCTGCCCTGATTATTGTCTAGCTCACCTAATTAGTTCTATTTAAATTAATCAAAACAATTTGCAAAGATGCTGTCATCAAAAAGTTATGCGTTCTTTCCCCTCCTTCAAAGCTCTCAGTTTGAGCCATGTTCGGCTCAAGACATGATGATGGAAAATGAGCCTTTGGTCAATGTGATCTATCAGAATGTTTTTGTAGGTAAACCTGCAAAAGGATCATTAACTGTGGCAGCTCTGCATTAGGCCCTAACAGATATCACCGCAGAGCATTGCTCAATATGTTCAGAAATTTGGTCCAACAGTATTTATCTTTCTTCATTTATGACATATGACAATGGCATACATTCCAAATATCTTGCTATATCTGATGCATCAGAGTCTGGACTGCATCTAACAGTCTTCCATTGGTGTGCAGGGGGCCGGACCATCAGCCTTTGTGTAAGCAAGTGAGCAGCTGAAAACTACATGCGCATGTTCAACACGCATTCAGTAATGAGGTGTGGGTCACTATCAGGATGGCCCCGTGCTGATGACAGCCAATAAAATGTACCGTCGATTGATCTGACGTAAGTTAAGGCGTTGTCATTGGTCTTTTCAGCTAACACCTAGCAGTTATGTCAGCCCCCACTAGCGGGGTAGTAAATTGAAACAAGTGGACAACTTATTAAAAGTTAGATTTATCACCTTGCCATCAGAGCAAGAATTAGAGGTTAAGCGTTTGAGACAAGAGCAGCCAGAGGACTTTAACAGCATTCAGCCGGGCAATGATGAAGACTGTTCCTTCAATCCAGAATGCTCTAAAAAAAAACTTGGCAAAAAAGTCTCTCTGCTGCTTTCCTTTCCTAGCAGCAGAGGGGACACCACTTGGACCACCTCAGGATTCAAGGATCTGAAGCATCTTTAAGAACAACTCTGCTGCCACCTGAACCTCTCGTGGCTCTGTCCACACCCTCAGACATCCCACAGTGCAGTCTCTGGGATGTGTCCAGAGAATTTAAATGTTCTTGCAATAAGGAAGGAAATATTACTCTACATTAGGAGCAGGGAAGCATAGTGGTACTTATGGCATGTGCGCCCACACAGGTCTACACACTCAGACCTTTCCAGTCACAACCTGCTGATTGTGACGGGGTGAGGAGATGGGAAAATGGATCAATGAGCTGTGATGAAAAAGCATCAATAAACGTTAATCCTGTAAAAGCTGAGCCTGCCCGGCACCTAAACACCTGTCACTCACACATTCAGCCTTTATGCATCGCAGCCCTGGCTGCATTGTTCCGATCGGTGCCTTTATCAAATTAATGTAAAACCAGCCTTTCTGGCTCTGCCACATTCCACTGTTGCTTTTTTTTTTTTTACCATATACGGCAGGTATGCTCTTTAGAGTGCGACAGCTCTTCCGTTTTTACAGCTCTTTACACTGATTGTGTCATCCTGGCAGATATGAGATATTGGCAGTCTTCAAAAGGTGTTTCTTCTGGATAAGAGCTCACTTCCCCTTTTAAATCTGCATCATCAAAATGATTCTGAAGCTTTTCAAGACAAATCAGTTAAAATATGTTTCTTTATTTTTCTATTTATCAAACGAAAACAGCTCAATAACATTCAAAAGTAACAGGATTGACAAAAAAACCCAAAAGTCAAAATCCCAAACTTTTAAAAGTCATGAAAGTGCTATGAAAGTGTCTGAGTTTTAGTAGATTCATTTAATTCAATTCAGTTCAATTAAATTACAGTTAGGTTTTATTTATATAGCGCCAATCACAACAAAAGTTGCCTCAAGGCACTCCACACTGTAAGGTAAAGATCCTACAGTATTAGAGAGAAAATCCCACGATGATCCCCTGTGATCAAGCACTTGGAGACTGTGGGAAGGAAGAATTCTCTTTTAACAGGAAGAGACCTCTAGGCACCAGGCTCAGAGAGGAGCAGCAGACTGAACTCAACTCAGGTTTAAAATGTCACATTTGCACAAGACCAACTTGGCCACGATCAGTTCTTTAGTCACAGTTCATATGAAGAAAAGCACACAGTTTTCTTGAGCAGATGTAAAGTGTTCCTCTTGTGCACAGCCTCACTCTGAGTGCTGTGTCCTGACCGTTTAGAAACCAGCCCAGCCGCACTTTCATCTGCCGACTTACAGTAAGCTCCACTGACCCACGGTATTAGCATGTATGGGAAACATGCTCCCTCGAGGCGACTTTTGTTGTGAATTGGCGCTATATAAATAAAATTGAATTGAATTGAATTGAACAACACACTTCTGCCATGATCACAATAATCTGCTTTTCTACAGATGGCTGTCCTTAAACCCCAGCACCTTTGTTTCACATCCTTTGATGGTGATGTGTAGGATCGAACCTTCACTAAAGCCAAACAATCAGTTGATTCCCTGCAAACAAATCTGCTAAAACTCTACAAGCTATTAAACATTTTGTCAAGTTCAGCTACACTGTGAAACCAATAATATTCATTCTGTAAGCATTACATTATCATAAGATTCACCATTTAGCTGTTTGTATGGAAAAATGTGGTAAATATTTTTTGAATAAAACAGTAAAATGTAACTTCTGAGATTTAATAAAATCCTTCTTATCTACAAAGTCTTGAATAATCAGGCCCCATCCTATCGTAAAGACCTTAAAGTATCACATCCTCCTGAGCTCTTGGGATCCATGGGATGTAACCAGTCTGTGTAAGCAGAACAAAGTATAAAGTACAGAAAAGCCAAGTGTAATGTCCCCTTATGTGGACTCAGGAGACTCTTACCCCATTAGAGCTCTTCTCTCTCAGAGTGCAGACCTACTTGTGGTTCCTAAAGTTTTTCAAAGTAGAATGGGAGGCAGAGCCTTCAGCTATCAGGCCCCTCTCCTGTGGAACCAGCTCCCAGTTTGTCTTCAGGAGACAGACACCCTCTCTACATTTAAGATCAGGCTTCAAACGTTCCTTTTTCATAAAGCTTACAGTTAGGGCTTAGTTATGCTGCAACAGGTTTAGGCTGCTGGGGGGCTTCTTATGATGGACTGAGCTTTGTCATCTCTCTCCCATGGCCTGTGCTGCCATTGTCTCTCTTTGCCCTCCTTTTTCTCCGTCGAGGCAGATGGCTGCCCCTCCCTGAGCCTGGTTCTGCCAGAGGATTCTTCCTGTTAAAAGGGAGTTCTTCCTTCCCACCATCACCAAGCGCTTGCTCATAGGGGATCCTGTGATTGTTGAGGTTTTCTCTCTGATATTGTAGGGCCTTTACCTTAAAATATCAAGAACTTTGAGGTGACTTTTGTTGTGAATTGGAGCTGTATAAATAAAACTGTCCATGTTTAAAAAAGATTCAAAATCCATTTGTTGCGTTCATTTTGAAAATACTAAATAAGTAGAGTGAATTCAGTTGCAGGTGGCACATTTTACAGATTCAAAGCTTCTCAGCTGGCTTGTGTTCCTCAAACTTCTTCAAGGCAATGCAATTTCTTGCCAGTCTTCCTCAAAATATTGCTAATTAAGTTTGGGAAGACACAATGTACACTCGTCAATCACTTGATTAGGTTTAGCTGTTCAACTGCCTGGTAATGTAAATATCTAATCCCATGGCATCAGCTCAGTGTATTCATTCATGTAGATATGGTGAAGGTGACCAGCTGAAGTTCAAGCCATGCATCAGAATGGGGAAGAAAGGTGATTTAAGTTGATCTCTTGTGATTTTCCTGCACAGCCATCTCTGGGGTTCACAGAGAATGGTCTGGAAAAAAAAGAAAAGAGCGAGTGGCAGTTCTCTAAGCAAAAATGCTTTGTTGACGCCATAGGTCAGAGGACACTGGCCAGACTTCTTTAAGCTAATAGGAAGGCAACAACAACTCAAATAACCAATGTTTCTCTGCAATCAAGGTACGCAGAAGAATATGTCTGAACCTCAAACACGTCGAACCTTGAAGCAGATAAACCGCAGCAGTAGAAGACTACTCCCGTCAAAGAAGAAGAAGAAACTGAGACCACACTTGACACAGGCTCAGCAAAACTGGACAATAAAAGATGAGAAAAATACTGCCTGGTCTGATGAGCCTCGTGTTGTGCTGTAGGGTCACAATTTGGCATTAATAACATAAAAGCCTGGATCAATCCAGCCTTGTAGCAACAGTTCAGGCTGGTGGTGGTGCTGCAGTGGTGCGGGGGATATTTTGTTGGCACACTTTGGGCTCCTTAGAACCAATTAAGGATTCTTTAAACTCCACAGTCTGCCTGCCTATCATGCCCATCCCTTTAAGACCACAGTGTAGCCATCAGCTTTCAGTGGGATAACACGCCATGTCACGAAGCTCAGATCATTTCAAACCGGTTTCATGACCACGAGAGTGAGTTTACCGTACTCGACAGGCCTTCACACTCAGCAGATCTCAATCCAGTACACCTTTGGAATGTGGTGGAACGGGAGATTCTCCTCAAGGACGTGCAGCCGACAAATCTGCAGCAACTGTATGATGCTGTCATGTCAATATGGAGCAAAACCTCTGAGGAATGTTTCCAGCACCTGGTTGGATCTATGCCATGAAGAATTAAAGCAGTTCTCAAGGAAAAGGTGGTCCTCCCTGGTACTATCAAGGTGTAACTAATGAGGTGGCCATTGACTGCATATATCTGAGCAATGTATCAAAGTCTATGTGTGGAATACACTGCATATACATATTGTACCTACGTAGGTACAATATGTATATGCAGTGTATTCTAGTACAGTAAGAAGCAAGAGAGTGAGCCAAAGATAGAAGAAAACAAAAGTCATTGTCCTCACTCACTGCTGCTGTCATGCTCTGTTCTCATACCACAGAAAACTTTAAGTGCTGGGGACTTGGGGACATTGACAGGCTGCTTGACTCAACCCTGAGTGTGAACATTTAATCAGCTTAACATGTCATCCCTATAGCATCTAGCCATACTAAGCCTTAACCACTGACCCATACTGACCTCTGGTTCTTGCACTCCTACCGTTTATACTCACCCACAATGATGCACTCTAAAACATAGTGCCATACAATGCATCCTAATACAAGTAAACACACACACGCACACACACACACATCAACCCACATGCAGACAGCTGACACAGCTGAAAGCCTGCAGAGCTTATAGGGGCAGAAAACATAGCAGACACGCCGAATCCTATTTAGCCAAAGCTTTTAGCAATGTAAAGTGCATGAGTGCAAGTCAAAGCAGGGGTACATGCAGCACAGTAGGGGCTTAGGTGACATTACGAAACCGAGCTTAGGTTAAAGTGCAGAGAGATCCAGAGAGAACATAAAGCCTAAAAAAGGAGAGCAAAAGGAGAGGCAGGTTTATTCATTCAAGTAATTGTGTGTGTGTGTGTGTGTGTGTGTGTACTGTTTCATTAAAGCCAGAAAGCATCTGTGTGGGTACAAGAAACAGTGGGACAGAGGGTGTGGGTAAATGTCCAGAAGTTTAAATATCCACAGTGGAAAATTCCAACTGTCTCAAATTACCAGAAAGGTAGCAGAGTACAGCGAGCATCTCTTTTGCATCTAGCTACGCATTTAGCATGGGATATCCTTAAAGGAGAATACAGGACAAACTGATGGATAGGTTTCTCCAGTACACAGTGATGTCTTACTGCACTGTTTAATGATTTGACTTCTAGTACAGAGCAGTAGTAGATAAGATCATGTCTGCTGTGGGACAGGATGTTGATGTGGTGGAAGATTACAAGTACCCAGGCATCCACAGCAGGCACCTAAAGACTCAGGCTCCTAAAGAAGCTGAGATCCTTCAATGTGTGCAGCAACATCTTGCAGAAATCAGTATGTTGTGGGTGCAGCGTACTTTGATGTGGTCTGCTGGGGGCGCAGCATCGAGCTGGTGACACCAACAGACTTATCAGAGTTAACAGATCAAAAAGCCTGGCTCTGCGACTGGCTGCAAGCTGGACCCAGGAGCCTACGATCTGGGCATTAACGTGGATGCTACTTCGACATGTACCACTTACCATAACATGGATGTAGACCAAGCACCCCCCATCGACAGCACCATGCAATGTCAGAGGCCTCCATAAGCAGACTGCAACAGCTTATCAGGAAAAGCTCAGGAACGCTACAAAAACTGGAGGACGGCGAACTCCGAACTCCACAGATCCCAATCCAACCAAGTATCTGTGGGATCTACTGGAACAAGCACAAAGGCCTCATCCTGCCAAAAGATCTGATGGCAACAACCCACAGACCAACCACTGGTTCATTCATAGAGCAGGAGGGTTTTTATCTTGTGACTAATCAGGATGGCCTAGATTTTCAACTGATCAGTTTAAACAAAAGCATTATATCCAGTGAGGTGAGGCACCGACATACAGCAGGGGTGAAGCACATTCTTGGCCTGCTGTTATGCTTTCTTGAGATTAGAAAAAAGATCTCACTTGATGATGGCCTCAAAACATTTTGAACAAGAAAATACAGAAAAAGTAAACCCAAACCAGAAGTAGCTCTGAATTTATACTGTTACGTTAAGAGCCGGGTATTATACGTAGCATAAGAAACTGGCGAAGTCCACAGTCATAGTCTGTTGTTGTTCAGCCTTTTCCATGTTTTTACATGGAAACATTTCTGGCTTGGTATTTAAGCTTCTTTCTTGCGTGTGCGTCGACTAGTGCAGTTTCATAAGAAAAATGCAGAGAAAGTCGAAGCTTCCAGGAGTAAGCCGAGCTCGGGTTCATCGAGCTGTCCTCGTGTCTTGTTGTTTACTAGCTGTTTACGCTGCTGTGCACCCAGGCAGAGCCTATCAATCCACATCCTGTGGCACGCAAAGAGCGATGTCAAGAGCTATCTCTGCGCTCGCTCATTCCTCCACCTGACATGGCGAGAAGAGCACGAGAGGGAGAGGTAGCGTGAGAGGGAGATGGAGAGGGCACGCAATCCCTTTCCATCCCCTGTGTGTGCAGATATACGCGTGTGTGTGTGTGTGTGCGCTCCTTTTCACACACACAGACACGTGTGCATTATCAACCTTATTCTTTCTCTGTTGGAGATAAAACTCTGAGGACCACACTGGCTGAAGCTTTCTTAGGGATTTTTTCTTTAAACACACACACACACACACACACACACACACACACACACACACACACAGAGTTTTCCGTGTCACTGTCTCTCCCACAAACTCCTGTGAGACTCCTGGGGGGGCCAATGGGAGATCTCAGAGTTGTCAAAACCACTGTCTCGCCCCCGGAGGACTGTCCATCATAAAAGATGGGGAGGACAGAAGGAGGCAAAGGCAAATAGTGGAGTGGAAACAGAAAGAAAGGCCACTAGGAAAAAAACAAAAGAAGGCAAAGAGAACAACAAGAAGGTGGAAACAGAGGATGGGAGAGGGAAGAAGAAGATGACAATGAAGAAGAAAACAAAAGGCAGAAAAGGAAATTGAAAAGACAGAAGAGATTCCAGATGAGGAGTTAAGAATGGAAAAGGAAAGTGTGTGAGAGAGAAAAGTCCTCCACCTCAGGGAGCTTTGGATCCATGACACATAACCAATACCAAAGTGCTCTTTTATTTGCTGTTTTCTACACACACACACACGCACACACATACTTGCTTTTCCTGGAAGGACCTAACTACTCTAGCGAGAGAGCTGGAACATGTCAGGTTCTATCACGCAACAGGGCGGCAATATGGGGGGCCAGAGAGTGTGTGTAGATGGGTGGGTGAATGTGTGGGAGCTCAGAGGGACTGTGTGACACGACCCCACACTCTTCTACGATGGAAAGTGGCACGTCTCTAACGGTTTGCGTGCTCTTCAGTTCATCAGTCAGAGGAGAGCATGCTGCCTCGAGACAGTGTGCTGATTGTGTGTGTTGAATATGCTAGTTAATGCTAAACCCAGTGATTTACCACTGGTGTTTCCACGTTACACACTATTTCACCAGGGTGCATTGCCATCCATCCATTCATCCATCAATTTTCTGTTGCTTATCCGGGTTGTGAGGCAGTAGTGCCTGGCCACGTCCTCCAGGTCCTCCAAGGGGAAACCAAGGTGTTCCCGAGCCAGCCAAGAGATGTAATCCCTTGGGCCTCCTCCCAGTAGGACATGTCCGGAACACCTCACCCAGGACACCCAGGGGAATCTTGGTGAGGTGCACGGACCACCTCAACTTGTTCCTTTTGATGTGGCGGCGCAGCGACTCCCATAAATGACTGACCTCCTCATCTCTCTAAGGGAGAGCCCAGTCACCCTTCGGAAGAAACTAATTTCCACCACTTGCAACCGCGATCTTATCCTTTCAGTCACTACCTAGAGCTCGCGACCATTCATGAGGGTAGGAAGATGGATTGAACAGTAAATCAAAAGCCTTGCTTTCACGCTCAGCCCATCGAAGCATCTACATCACTGCAGAAGCTGCACCAATCTGTCTGTCGATCTCACACTCCATTCTCCCCTCACTCATGAACAAGATCCTGAGATAAACTCCTTCACTTGGGACGGCAACCTGTTTCCAACCTGGAGTGGGCATGCTGCCCTTTTCTGACTGAGAACCTCAGACTTGTGCTAATTTTCATCCCTGCCACTTCAAACTCAGCTGCAGCGCGAGCTGAATGTCTTGGTTCGATTAAGCCAGTAAGACCACATCATCTGCAAAAGCAGAGCAGAGATCCTGAGGTCACCATACCTGACAGTCTCCACCCCTTGACAGCACCTGGAAATTCTGTACATAAAAATTATGAAAAGAATCTGTGAGAAAGGACAGCGCTGACAGAGTCCAGCACCCACCAGGAACGCGTTTTACCTATTACTGGCAATGGTAACCAAGTTCTCACAATGGTCCTACAGGGACCAGATAGTCTATAACAGCAGGTCCGATACCCCTACTTACGAAGCACCCTTTACAGGACACCCTGAGGAACATGGTTGAATGCCTCCTCCATTTCCACAAAGCAACTGTAGACTGGTCGGACAAACATCCACACACCCTTGAGCTTATCCAGTGTTTCATGCCAAGGAAAAAACCAAATTCTTCCTCCTGAGTCTGAGGTTCAACTAACAGTTGGACTCTCCTCTCTAGCATAGACCTTTCCAGGGAGGCCGAGGAATATGATCCCTATGAAACTGGAATGCACCCTCTGGCTCCCTTTCTTGAAAAAGGGGCCCACCACCACAGTCTGCCAGTTCAAAGGCATTTTTCCTGACTTCCATGCAATGTTGCCAAGGCATATCAACTATGACAGCCCCACACCATCCAACTTTATCCACCTCAGAGGCTCTGCCACCAAGGGTGTGCTAAAGTACCAGTGATGGGCAAGTCAGTCCAGTCAACTCAAGCTATCCAAGTTCGATAGGATTCCCTGAATCACCAGCTCATTACCATGATAGACATCTTTATGATGCACTATACTGAACCGTCCTCTTAATCATTAGATTCAGGTGTTTCAGTCGAGTTGCCACACATGTATCAACTCAAGCACATAGCTATGGACTCTGTCTTGCCCCTACATTTGTGAAAGAATGTATCACTCTAAAGAATGAAAGTGGACCACCATGTGGATGTTTTGTTTTGCGTTTTGCACCTCCTTTCCATCACCCTCCATTCCTGATGTGATGTCATATGTCAGTTATGAACATCTAAGCATCTCCTGGTGGTAAATGATGTTGTTTTCCATTGGTTGTCAGTGAGCACAGAGGTAGGTAAGGAAGCCATTTTATCCGGGGATGTTGCACAGTGAGGTGCTCCTGAACACTGTCTGTATAATCCTTTTTGCATCTGCCTGTGTCAAGCCTGGGAAAAGCTTTGTTTGTAAGTTTATATTGTGTTTAATCTTTATAGATATGTATCATTCATATTTTATTATTTTAGTGTCCCTGGTAGCGTAATGGTTTGCGCATTTGCCTTTAAAACGTAAAGTCCTTGGTTCAATTCCAAGTGGGCACACAAGCCCCTCTCACCATGGAGGGTTGCGTCAGGAAGGGCATCTGGTGTAAAACCTCTGCAAAATTACCAATGTGGATTAATCCGCTGCGGCAACCCCTTGGTAGAGAAC
>VUQH01015042.1:1733-17851 GCA_015106775.1 Etroplus canarensis
AACATCAAACACTGACAGACCCCAATCCTCCCTCCGCCCTTCCTTGTCTTTCTCCCACATCGCCCTTATCCTCTTGTTGCTTCCCTTTCCCCTTTCTTTTTGTTTTGCACCTCAGTTTACCACATCCTCTTCTCCACTTTTCCTCACCTTTCTGCCTTGGTCCTCTTCGCTCTCATTTTGCCCTCCACGCTCTTCTCCATTACCTCTGGGTCTTTCCCAAGGGGCCCCCACTTGGTCACCATGGTGATTGCAAGACCGCCCAATAGCTGCATCTTGCCATGTCAAGGTTAAAGTTTTCTCTGCCTTTCACAAGCAAACCCTTCTATTTAGTGTATCTTACAAAGCTGCCTATCTATGTGTGCACAAAAATGCCTACACTTTTATTTTTCCCCTCTTTTTTACCACCTGTTTTTAGAGGGTACATTACTGAAGTCACCATATCAAAAGCCATTCCTGATAAGGACCACTGCAGCATAGAGACTCTTATTGATTCATCTAGAAATCAGATTTCAAGCTCTTAGTTGCATCAGTAATTTCAAAACCTTTTATCTGATGGCTACATTTGACTCTGCATAACAGTTGCAGGTGCCGAGAAGCATTTGTTGGTTGAAACCCACTGAGAAAGTAATGAAATTGCCAACATGGGATTGTGGATGCTGTGTTGAGCTGTGCTAGATTGCTGCGGGGATTCAGGTTGGACAAGGGGAGGGGCCGTGGGCTGTCTACTGTGTTGCTACTCAGCATCTACCCCAAGGCATCATTAAGACCCCCCATATGAGATTCTGAGCCTGTGGCAAGCTGTTCAAACATAATTTGTCTCTCTCCTCTAATTCTAGTCATGTCAGAGCTCAACAGGCTTTTGTCTAAAATTTTTAGCTTAGGATAATATTAGCATTGTGTGTAGGGGAACACCATTTACACTATCAGATATTATCTAGTAATTTTATTTGTATTTCTTCCAGACTGGTTAAACATGATACAACAGAAAACTAATAATTTTCGCATGCACATGTTTGCGTCAGCATATGAATTTGTGTTCTTCTGGATATGCTATAACAGAGCTGCAGCGTAACCCGGGAGGAGGACGAGCACGTGGAGGAGTGCAGCTCTACGACACCCCTTATGAAGATGTGCGAGGCCAGTGCCTGGGTTTGGTGTATGGAGATGCTCAGGAAGAGGGCAAAGAGAGCAGCAGGCTACCACAAGATGATGAGAGACCAGCTGATGAATATGACCAACCTTGGGAATGGAAAAAGGACAACATCTCTAAAGCTTTTGCAGGTAGTCAGAGGACTAATTGCAGTGCTTTTTTAAACAAAAATCATAGCAGCTCTTCTGTTACTGTCAACATTCTCCAGATAGCAGGTTTTTGAATGCATTTCAGATTATATTTAAGCAATGGAGACATTGAATTATACTTCATTTTATAGTTAAACTGCTTAATTAGGGAATAATTCATGAGTTTGAAGAGGAATTGAATCACAGCTTTACTTAATTTAACTGCTCTCTCTTTGTGTTGGTTCTTCTGGTGGTATGTGCAAGGTTAAGACTTTTTCACACATGGACTCTGGAGAGTGTTAGGAGAATCAGGTCTGGACATTGTTTAAAGTTTTTTTTTTCTTACTTGTAGCACACACAGCAGGAGATGGTTCATTTCAGAGATACTTCTCACTGCTAGGAATATGCTGTTTAATATAAATGAGGGGGCTGCCTGAATAGAGGATGCACGAGGAAGGAGACATGATACCCATTCACTAGCTGTAAATTCTCCAGACAGTTACTTGTACTGTTCTCTCGTGGGGTCAATCAAACATTTGCATTCTCACTTGCATCTCGATCAGAAAACGTATAGGAAAGTTCAGGTTTGCAGTGCATGTGTGAAACTGCTTTAGTCAATACAATCTCCCATAGTAATGGGTTATTTGCAGAGAAAAAGTTACCGCATATTGGCAATTCTCTATTCTTGGAGTAAAGCACTGAATACCCACCAGACAAGACTCCCTGAAACCACTTGGTGTGAAGTCAGTCTCATCCAAAAGATATCTCAAAAATAGCATTTTCAAAGTAACTGTACAGTATAATATGTTAAAATGGATCAAGACCAGGCTCAAAAATAAAATTTTCTAAAGGTCAGAGTCCTCCTAGGAGCATCCAGACACCTGTAATGCTGATACTACAGACTGAAATAATCACCTAACTCTCCTGACCTTTAATACAGTATCTGCCCCCATTATTACATCTCCAAGCCTTTTTTAAGGGAAATAGCAAGGGCTGTGACTTTCCCTTAGTTCAATGACTCATGCCTCTCTTTATATTTGAACCCTTTCTGGTGACTGTTGATTTCTTGCTGTCTCCTGTGTGACTGACCACAGACTTAATCAATGAAATAATCATTAAAACTGTTAATAGTTTTGTCATGAGTTGAAGGTTTGCAGGTCTAAACGCAGACACAGAAGCAGATGGACTAAAACAGAAAGCAAGCTGTTTATTTAGGCTGATGTACACAGAAACACAATGTCAAAACACTCAGAATTTTCAGTGCAAACATAAACTGGAACCCAATAACTGGCAAGGAAAACACAAGGAGCAAAACAGACACAAAGACAGACTGAGTGAGAGACAAGAATATATGTACAGGTGCTGAATGGAGAACCAGACAGAAGTACGATAATCACGACAAAATGCAATGCAATGATTTGCAAATCTAATAAACCAATATTTTATTCTCAAAACAACTCTGAAAAAATAAGTGTTGAAAGTGAGACATTTTACTATTTTGTGAAAAATAATAGCTCATCTTGAATTTGATTGCAGCAGCACATCTCAAAAAAGTTGGGACAGGGCCATGTTTAACACTGTGTAGCATCCCCTCTTCTTTTAACAACAGTCTGTTAATGTCTAGGAACTGAGGAAACCAGCTGCTGGACCTCTGAGAGAGGAATGTCATGCACGCATTTCTATGACAGAATCATGTCTGTTCTGCAGTGCAGTGCCACCTGAGGGCCAGAAGAAGATGGACATCCAATATTGGTTTTCAGCTGTGTCCCTTGTGCACAGAGATGTTTCCAGATTCTGCAAATCTTTTGATGATATCATACACTGCAGATGGTGGAATATTCAAAGTCTTTGCAATTTTACCTTGAGAATTATTATTCTCAAATTGCTCCACAATTTGTTGATGCAGTTTCTGGCAGATTGCCGAACCTCTGCCCCTCTTTACTTCTGAGAGACTCTGCCTCTCTAAAGTGCTCTTTTTATGCCCAGTTACATTACTGGCCTGTTGACAATTAACTTAATGAGTTGCAACATGTTTGTTTTTAGTATCACTCACTTTTCTATTGCCGTTGTCCCAACTTTTTTTTGCGACTTGTTACTGCCATCAAATTCAAGATAAGTTAGTATTTTTTTCATGAAATATTAAAATGTCTCACATTGCTTAAAATGTCTCGTGCATTGTATTTTTATTTATATTTTACACAATGTCCCAACCTTTTTAAAATTGGGGCTGTGTTATTTGTAAATTTCTTTAAATAATTGGCATAGTAAGTTATTATTATTACTGTTGGTTAAAGTTGTGTAGATCTGTGTATTTAACATCAAATCCCGTTACGTTCTATATACTGAGTTAAGTCAGAGTGAAAGAGTGCAGTGGGAAAGAAAGAGACAGAGGGGTAAAGAGAAACAGAATGGGACTGATAGATAATTCAGGAGTGGAGCAGTAAAAGGCATGCCAGGCCTAATTGAGCTGCATCTCCAAGTCACCAAGGTCAAGGTGATGGGATAATAAATCATCTCTTCCTCGCTCCCCTTCCAACCCCATTCTCCTCCCTCCTCTCTCCCTGCTGTGGATGTCCCCCACCTCATCCCCTCTTCTCAGTTAATTACATGCCTACATGTGCGTGACTGATCTACTGCTAATAGAAGAGTCATGGGCAGTACACCATTGTCAGAATGCACATACATATACACACTCACAGAATCAAGCCAGTGCACACTGTGTTCATGCTCAAACCACACTAACCAGAGGAGCAGCAAAGAGACACCGTAACTTATTTGAGAGTGATTTCAAAAGGGGGTGCATGGCAGTTAATTTAAAGGGTAATATCACCTTTCACCTACTTAGCACTTATTCCTTCTTTATCTGTCATTTTCTTCCTCTCCAGCCTTTCTTCCTGTCGCCACATACACTATGCACTCCTGCAGAGGAGCGCTTACAGCACCATTAGAGAACGCAGTGGAGGAAAACGCTTGTGCAGCTTGAGTCGCCTGACCCCTTGTTTTTTCCATTTGGAGTCAGCACTCTGAGCTGGCGTGCTGTCTGTCTGAACACACCAAAGCACTGAAGTGTAAACACACAAACAGTATTTTCCATTCTCACATTTAATCCATAGTCCCAGACCCTCTCAGCATTGCATGGCCCACTTGCAATGGTGGGGATAGATGGGAAGGACGGTGCAAAAAAAGAGAGGGATGTAATGAAGGAAAAATAACATGAAGAGTAGGTATGAGAGTAAGAAACATACAGAGAGGGATGTAAATGGAGAGAAAGGCTGCTCGACAAAGCTTGCTGGAGTGAAATTGAAAGGGACATCCAAGGTTATGGTATGTTTGGTGGCAGCTCACTGAATGTTTTTGGAGGCCCAGTGCCTCAGTGGGGAGGGATGGTGAGGGGTATTAATGGTCGGGGGCTATGGCGAGGTGTAGAGGAAAGAGAGTCAGGGCCATTGTGACAGGGTGCAATCAGTCATCCACTAACGCAGGCACACTCTCTCACACATACACACACCAACAGAGCAGCGGTGACAGGGCTGTCCCCTCAGCCTTTCCTCCCTGTGGATGTGACATACTCACGCAGACAACCTGGTGAGGTGGTGTGGGGGATCTACACATAAACACACAGAACTAGGTTTTCCAGCTCTGATTATCACCATGGACCTAATTCAAGGGTGTTGCGTGCATGTTGGCACAAATGAGCATGTGGGTGTGGGGGGATTGCTGTTACATATTGTATGTGGCTTTGCGTGCACTGCATTCATGAAAATACTTCTCTGATTGTGGGTTTCACAGCTTATCCATGCTTATATGTAATCGCCTGGATGAATAATGAATGCTGTTGCTGTATTTCATATAGTATCAAAAATAAGCTTGCCTCCAAAGCATTGTACTTATTTTCCATTGGATGCCAATTCCACTTCAGCCAATTCTGCGAGGTTGAGCCTGCCAGTGCCCAAGGAGTTGAACATGACAGGCCTCTCTCAGCCCAGTGGGTTTTAATTACAATGTTAGAAAGCTGTCACCATTTACCACCATCCAGCTCAAATTACAGTAGTCATTAATTCCTGGAAGTTAATAGACAGTCCAGCAGTGAGAGATTGGCCCTGCAGCCATTCGACATTATTAGTGAGCTAATGAAAGGCATCATCTTATTAGCTCTCCAATGGCCACACTTAATGAACAGATGAGTAAGTGTATCAGGTATCTCATGTTTTCAAATTTTATAGTCCACAACAGTAGCTTTGAGCCATGCGAATCTAGTGATGGCTGTGTGAAGGCTAGAGGAGTGGGCACATGATGAGAGGTGCAAATCAACTGGAAATCTGGATGAGGAAGGTGAATGAATAACATTGCCACCCCCAGTGATTACTATTATGGTGCCATTGAGCAAAGTACTTATCCTCCACTTGTTCCTGTGCAGCTGCTCATTAGGCAACACAAAAAGACTGATCCTGCCTGTACACAGTATACTCAGTATGATTATTTTGCATCATGAAAGCAAGATGGTGGTGAAATGAGGGCTTTTTATAGGTATACGTTCAGAATAAGTCCTGAAGTACAAAAATACATTACAGTGAAATTGCTGTGAATCTGTGGTGTATTTTTCTCTTCATATACAAGGCACTGAATATACATAAAAATGCCATATTTCAGAATAAAATAGGATAAAATTTCCATTTCTGCTGCTGAAAGCAAATTGCAGCCTATGCAATATACATATGTGCTGCATGTATGTAAAGTATAGTAAATGCCAGAGTCACCATTTTTATAAACTGCACTTAATTTGTGGCCCTATGGACTGCAGACAGGCCACCAATCTCGTCCAGACTTAAATTTCTCAACAACTTCTGAATGCCATGAATTTTTTCAGTATTTTATTTTTTAGTCGTGCTCATTGGGGGAACAAATACAGTGACTTTGATGAATGCCTGGCTTTTTATTCAGTATCATCATGTGATTAGCATTTTTTTTTGTTTTTATTCACACGTCTTGACAGCTTTAAATGATTGCTGCGAATTTTGGTTTAAACGCTCATGTTTCTGAAATTTTAAAGGTTGTGGTGATTTATTAACTTTTCATCCAGCATCATTATCAGTTCTAGATTTTAATATAGTTTTGCTGGTGCTACTTTTGTGAGCAGCACCTTAGAATAATGAAGTAAATATGGCATGCATTATACGAGCAATGTAATACTAATGAAGGGTGAGAGCAGGGAAGAGGAAGGAGGAAAAGGAATAAGAAAACACCAGATGGGTTTGACCAAAGTTAACTATGAGCAAGACGGGTGAGGGAAATGGTGATGATTAAGCAGCGAGAATGAACTTGGGTGGTTAATTTTAATGTGAGGAGAGGTGAGAAGTCAAAGAGACATTACTATGCCTCTGTAAGCATGTTAGTATGCTGGTGCTAGCCTTGAGCTTCAAGCACTGATGGACTTAAAGGCTTGGTTATGCCAGAAGAAAATTGGTTTGCAGGACGTTGTCCAACCTCAATGAAAGACAAGAGCATGTATAGCTCCATATAGTGAAAACAGTCTGAGAAGCCAGTCTTAATGGAGAAGAGGAGATGGAGCATTATTTAAAGATGGGGACAACAGCACACATTTTAAGTCAGTCTCTCATGTAGTGTTGTACTTTTATACATGAAAACCCAGTGGAAAAAGAGCAATTATGACCACTGAGGTATACCAGCACATGTAAGATATATACATTCGTCTACTGGTAAATGAGAATCAGTTGCTAACATTTTGCAGGTTGTATGAGACGAGATACAGAAGATAAAAATAATTTTAAATTTATTTTGAAATGTTATACAGCATTAGAATCCTTTACCTTTTCTTGTATAAATGGCACTATAAGCTAGGGGATGAAGGGTGGTTTATAGGGTGAATGAATACCAAAGTAAATGTTCTTTTTAGTGAAGCTTGCAAATACACCATGACAGATGGGGTGTATCTCGATACGTGTGCTCTGACAAGACAAGGTTTCCAGTGCTACCCTGGGTATGTATGTTTGTTTGTGTGTATCCATAGATTAGTCTTCCTGTATATTTCTGTGTATGTGTGCATGCAGGCAAACATGAGAGCAAGGGGGGAAAAAGGAAAGACAAAATGAGATTTCCATTTCTGGATTGATGCTGCTCTCTGTAGCTCTAAAAGGCCCTGGGGGCATCTGACCAGCCACTTCATCAATTTACTGGCACAGTAGAAGGACTCTAGCTGCTCTCTCTCTCTCTCTAATTCACTCTCACCTCTTTTTTCTCTTTGTCACATTTCCTGTCTCTTGTCCCTTCCCTCTTTTCTGGCACTTGCTGATTTTTATTGTCCTCCTTCAGCCTGAACCTTGACTGACATTAATGAAAAGGTATGTCTTTTGTGGATTCTCCTCACTGCTCAGTATGAGAGATAGAAGAAGTGATGACAGAAGTAGAGTAGGGCAGGAAAAGAGGAAAGCAAGGTAACATGAAATGAAAGATAATGCCCCATTTCGAAGGGAAATAGGTGAAGGAGTAGTGATAAAGAAAGAGGAATGTTCAACAGATAGAAAAAGCAGGGAGAACACCATGAATCCACAGGGGAATGGATATAATGATTGTCTGTGAAATGGAGACATAGAAAGATGGGTAAAGAATGTATAATCCTTTTAAGAGTAAAATGGTGCAAATCCTTATTATAAAAGGGGAACATGTTTGAACATATGTTATGGTTTTTTTCCTTTGCTGGCATAAGGTGATAATTATCAATCTTATTGGTGTCTTTTACCCAGCAGACGGTCTTTGTGTGCAGAGACACGAAGTGATGCCAGAGCTATTTGAAAAACAGACGTCTTCATTATTGGACCTAATGAAGCTGTTATATCGTCTTTGTCTGCTCCTCCTTAATTATGAGGACACAGAAAACAGCTGGTGTGTTTGAAAAGTCAGTTATCCGTCACCTGAAAAGATGTGTCCTCTGTGCTACACAGAAAGGAAAACACAGCCTGGCCTCTCCCTTCCTCTCAGATAATTTCTGGTAATTGTTAGTAGGTATTTTAGGCAACAGGCGCAAGAAATCTTGGCAGACCACAAATTGCTGTTACCTGCTTCAATATCTAGGTTAAAAATAGATGAGAAAAACACTCAGTTTTTGCATAAGCAGATTTTTTCCTTACAAATTCAAAAGATTGACTGTGTTTTCTCATGTGGCCATGTATTTGTAAACCATGAATCTTACGGTTTTGTACTGATGAATATCTGTGAATGACAGATCCATGGGTTCCATTAGAAGTGAATAGAATCCAGATGTTCTCTGCTAGTAACTCAGTGACATGGCATGAGTGCGTGAATTTGAATATGTGTGTGTGTGTGTGAGAGTGTGTGTGTGTGTGTGAGAGTGTGTGTGAGTGTGTGTGTGTGTGAGAGTGTGAGTGAGTGTGTGTGTGTGTGAGAGTGTGAGAGAGAGAGAGAGAGAGAGAGAGAGTTTTGGCTTGGGACTCAGTCTTTTGTTATCAAACAGATGAGCTTTGTCATTTGTATTATAGTGTGTATGCTCAGTCTTTTACAGAAGAGAGGTCAGTGGTCAGGAATACAAAGTCCTAGTTAGCCCAGCAAACTGCAGCCCCTGTTTGTTCCCCAGTGCTTTAGTATATTCATATTTGGATCACAGAAATAACCAGTTTTTTAATACATTTTAATTAAAGCTACCATATTTTGGAGTGTCCCCTGTAACGTGGTGGTTTACACATTCGCCTTAAAAATGAAAAGTCCCTGGTTTGATTCCAGGTGGGGACACAAGCCCCTCTCACTATGGAGGGTTGCATCAGGAAGGGCATCTGGTGTAAAACCTCTGCCAGATTACTAATGCGGATTAATCCACTGTGGCGACCCCTTGGTGGAGAAGAAAAGGGAGCAGCCGAAAGGTACATATTGTGGCCCTTTTTTAAACAAATTATACTAAATGGACAAAATTATTGGGCAGCACCTCTTAATCAAGGAATTCAGGTGTTTTATTGAGTTGCTATCACAAACATTTGTGAAAGAATGGGTCATTCTACAGACCTCACTGAATTCGAGTGTGATACTGTAATAAAATGCCACTGCTGCAACAAGCCAGTTTGGCAAATTTCTTCCTTCCTAGATTTTCCATGATCAATTGCAGGTGATATTGCTACAAAGTGAAAGTGTTTAGAAACCACAGCTACTCAGCCACACAATGGCAGACCATGTAAAGTTGCAGAGTGGGGTTACAAAGTGCTGACGTGCATTGTGCGTAAAAGTTACCAACACTCTGCTTACTCAGTAGCTACAGAGTCTCTTCTGGCATTAACATCAGCACAAAAATTGTGCACCTGGAGCTTCGCGGCATAGGTTTCCATGGTCTAGCAGCTGCATGTAAGCCTTGCATCACTGAACACAATACCAAAGGTTGGATGGAGTAGTCTAAAGCATGTCACCACTGGAGCAGTGAAAATGTGTTTATGAAATGATGAATCACTCTCCTCTATCTGACAGATGGATGGATGAGTCTGAGTTTGGTGAATGCCAGGACAACTGTATTTTGGCAACTGAGGAGGCATTATGCTGTGAGGTTGTTTTCCTGGGGTTGGCCTGGAACCCTTAGTTCCAATGAAGGGAAATCTTAATGCTTAAGGTTACCATGACATTTTGGACAATTCTATGTTTCCAGTTTCATGAGAATACTGTAGGAAAGGGCCTTTTCTATTCTAGTATGACTGTATCCCACTGCACAAAGCAAGGTTCATAAAGGCATGGTTGGATAAGTTTGGTGTGGAAGAACTTGACTGGCCTGCACAGAGTCCTGACCTCAACCCTATCAATATTTTTGGGATGAACTTGAATGGCGATTATTAGCCAAGTCCTTTGGTCTATCATAAGTTCTCTTTTGGATGTATGAGCAAAAGATCCCCACACACTCCAAAATCTTGCAGAAAGCCTTGCTAGAACAGAGGACGCTGTTATAGCTGCAAAGGGGGGACTGGCTCCATATGAATGTCGATGGATTTAGAATGAATTTCATAAAAATTTCTGTAATTGGACTGTGTAGTTGACCCAATACTTTTGTCCATATAGCGTTATATAAGTCTTTCATCATATCCTGACAATGTGTCTTGAAAGTTGCACCACCAAATAACACCCCTGGATATATGGATACAGCCCTTGTGCAGATGTGCTGTTTTAGTCTGTGTAGCATCTGTATGCATGCATACACAGGTCCCAACACAAGCCATGCAGACACAAAATCTGTCATGTCTCACAATTAAATTTGCTTTCTGTACAAATACTATCTTTTATACGGCTGTAACCTGATAGTAAGGCTTCAGTGTGATTCATCATTTAGCAATGGACCAGATTTCAGCTCAGATAAAAAGAAATGCTTTAGTAATATCCAGCATTTCTGTCTCTCACTTAATTGATTCAGCTCATGTCTTATAAGGACTGTTATTGCTGATGATTCAGTCAAGCGTCCTTAGGGTTACAGAGCTTTATTTTTTGTCCATTACTTGTCACACTCTACATAAATAACACAGCAATTCCATCACAGTAATTCAATGTTAATTTTTTGCAGACCACACAATTTTACATGCCCCAAGATCTTATTTGTCTTGAGTTCTTATTTGTCTGCCTTTGAATGTTTGACTGATTTATGAATGTTTCATGCTCCCAGGTCTCCCATAGAAATGAAATTTCCCTTAGACTACCTGATTAAATAAAGTCAAACTACTGAATCTGATCAATGATAAGCAGCATTCTGGACCAATGAGCTGTCTTATTAGAAGTTTTCTGCATTAGCCAAGAAAAATGAAGTCACTGAAACTACCAAAAACAAATGCATTGTCCATTCAGATTCACGATTCAGTTAAAGGTTTATTATTAAAACTATTTTTTTTCTGTTAGGTAAAGCAAAAATCTACAATTCATAGAAGAGAGTGAAAACAATTAAATCTGTTATTTTCAGAATCGGAATACTTTATTTTCTCCATCTTTTGCAGTTTTTTAAATTTTTATTTTATTTTTGTGATGAGAAAAAGTGCAACTTTAGGATTCAAGAATACTAGACAAACATTAACTGTGAAAGAGGGAAGTCTTGATGGAATATTCTCCTCCATCTGTATCATGCCACTACCTGAGGTTATCTTTAACTCAGATGGCTGAGCACATTTTTGATCTCTAATAAATTGTCTTGGCTGTCTCCAGTTTCCTTCCCCCTCTCCTTCCTTGTTACCCTTCACTTGCTTTTTTGTGCTTCTCATTTAAACCCTACTGTCTTTCCACGCATTTCTCTCAGTTTTGCTTGAGAATTAGAGGTGTGAAATGTGATGTGGAGATGAGCTGACAGGCAGCAGAGTGTTGCAGTGGTGGTGTTTTGGGGTTTTAGGTATGTGTGTGTGTGCATGTGTGTGTGTGTGGACCTGTGTGTTTGCGTGCATGTCTCCCATTGAGGAGTGCCAGGCCACTCTTTAATCCTGGCTTCAGCAGAGGTGCGGCCCACTCCAGATGGGGCCATTGTACTGGGCCATGCATCAATAATTCACGGAAAGCCAGGGAAAGTGGCGGAGTGTGTCTGCCTGTTCAATAATTAACCAGAAAGGGGGAGAGGCATGTATGTACAGCCCAGGTCTCTTTCCAAACGCCCATTCAAATGGCCTTTGATGTCGTGGGCCTGGGGGGTCTTTGGATTTGTCGGCTCATTAAGATGTCACCCCTCTTTCCCTTTTATTTGTTTTGTAATCCGTTTTTGTAGTGAGCAGGAGCTGAATGCACAGTGTGAAACTGGAAAGATGCATAATGTGAGTGTCTGTGCTTGTGTGTCTGTGTGTGTATACGTGAGGTTCCAGTAATGACTGTTACATTAGATGGTTGCCTGCCATCATATATTATGAGCTATTTTCAGATTTGCCTCACAGTACACCTTGAGTAGCTCTTCTACTGTTGGTACCAATGTAAATGGAGCACATTTTGCCCCACGCACCTCAGTTTCTCTATAACACCGTACTGTAGGTTACATTGTATATGAAATCTTTCTTGTTTTCATTGCATCTCATGGTAAGGAACAATAGATAAACAAAAGATAATTGTTGAGTTGACTATAAGTAACCCTCCTCTGACTTCTCCTGCTCTCTCTGTTATCTTCTCTGCCTTCTTAAGTCTTGTCTCCCACGATAAATGATTATAAATATAGGCTCTGAAACACTAAGGCTATGTTTTTTCACATGCGTGATGAAAGAGAAGGTACAGTATATTGCTTCTCCCCGTGACTAGGAGGTTAACTACATTCAGTGACACCACATATCTGTCATTTCCACACATAAATTCTCCCCTAGACTCAGGAGCTTCACTTTCTTATGTCTCGCGCCTAGGTTCATTCTCACTTCGTAATCATCACCATTTCCCTCACCTGCCTTGCTCATAGTTAACTCTGTTCAGGCCCATCTGTTGTTTTCTTACTCCTTTTTCTCTTGCCTTCTACCCACTCCCACCTTTTATTAGAAATGAGGGAGTTGTCGGAGTTGCCCTGGCCTGCCCCAGTGGGTCAGCTGGAGGAGGAGCACCCCGTCAAAGAACAAGGTGACCTCTCACCCTGAACACCCAACAGCCCCCATCCCCTGCTTTCCCTTATCAGCCCAAACATTCAAACATGCAGTTGCCCTGACCTCTCAGACCCAAGCTGTTCTTCTGCATCTGCTCTGCCTCCATTCTGAAGCACCAGTGGCCTGCATCTGTAGCACCTGCATCTGTCCCTGCCTGCTGTAGTTGTTGGATGTGGTGTTTGGGGATGTAAAAACTCCCTACTTACCATATTCACCTCTTGCTTCAACCATGCATGAAAAGCTCCCTATAAATGAGGATGTCAGCTGTGTTTGTGTGAGGGTACTTAGCATTGCTGTGATACGCTTAATGTTTAATTTAAAGTTCACTAGATTTCATTTTGCAAAAGTCAGACAGAAAAGGGGTAAATAACACTTAAGTCTGAAGAAGTAATTTGCTCT
Source organism: Etroplus canarensis (assembly GCA_015106775.1). NCBI lineage: Eukaryota > Metazoa > Chordata > Actinopteri > Cichliformes > Cichlidae > Etroplus > Etroplus canarensis. The sequence goes on from VUQH01015042.1 coordinate 14,993, forward strand.
GAAATAGTATTGGTACAGTAAACATCGAGTAATCTGTGTTGTCTACTGCAAACAAAGATGCACACAAGAGGCTGGCAGAAAATTTCTGCCTTTCCTCTGCCATTCTGGTCTCACAAAAACGCAGAGGTGGTAATTGTGATAATACTGCTGATAGTTTTGTTGTTGTCAGGCCCTGACCTGCTGTCCTACAGTGTGACCCATCCATGAGAGGTCTATGCCGCATGCGCAGTTTCGCAATCGCCCAATATCTGATGTTTACCCTAGTCTAACTGAGAGGTTTAATCCCTTTTGATCATATTGCTGTGTAAATAACATGACTCACTCTTTCTGTCCCTGCCTGCCAACAGTGCAGTTTGATAGCGCAGAGTGGGATCGCTCCTCATCGCCTACAGAGCGGTTGCGTCCTCCAGGGCCCAGGTCCAGCCCACTGGCAGGAGGGGGAATGAAGTTTCGAATGCCACATGAAAGCCTCACAATGGTTGGGGAAAGAGTGGATCCTACTCTTCCTCTGGAAAAGCAGGTGTATGTATGCTGTCTTTTTTTTTTAAATCCACTATATTTAGGTTTTATTCAATATAAGAGGCAGGCATGCTCTGATATTCAGTTACTTCTGACAGCAAATGATTGAGTGGTCTCATTGCTATCACTTTAATTTAACATTGAACAGAATACAGGATAAAGAAATTTCTACAGTCATCAGATTGTACTCACAATGTGGTAAAAGATTCAGTGTTTAAACGTGAGTCTGTCTAAGTATAGTGAAGAGTTAGACATTCAGATGTAAAATTAAACCAGGGTCTTCATAGTACAAATATTTATGCATGTAAATTAAATTAAATTAGAAAAAAGCTGTAAATATTTCTGCATTGATGTTATGAACATACAATTATCATGCCTTCCTATAAAAATGATTTTAAATATTTGCGGGAGCTTGTAGGTCTTACTAAAAATCCAACGTTTGTCTGATTGAAGCGCTTTGATCTATTAAAGGTGTGGGCATATTAAAATGAAACAATTATGTGTTTTGGCTAAGCAGCACTCATCAGACCTTCCAGGACTGAGCACAGTTAGGTTGAGAACTAATTAAGTCAGAACATTAAAAACACACATTTACTTTGGTCTTAATTTCAGACATCATTGGTGTAATTTATGTGCAGTTTCTATACACATAAAGGGCTGTTTTACTAATGAAATCCAAGCACACACACCCCTTAAGCACAGATACACTTTCAAACACACATGCAACACTCTGTGTGTTACTCACAAACATCAACATGTGTACAAATTCACATGAGGATGGTGTTGATTATTATGCTCCATTACTCCCTGATGCTCTCTTAAAGGCTGTTTCGATCTTTGTGGGTTCCGCCGCTAGAAAACAGCATCACTGTCAACCTGTAACAGTCACTACCCCTGGCTAAGTCATCTCTAATAAAAACTCATCGTTAGATAGGAATGTGGCTCTAGAGATGGTAGATTGCTCTGTTGCTCTGTCCTCCACTTACACCTGACCTGAAAGACAACAACTAATGATTCATTGCCATAAAATTCTGTCTAGACATTCATGCCAGACATAAAAAACTAATGGGCTTAACATTTGCAAGTTTAAGTGAAATATCTCAACCGCTGTATGAACTGCAATGAACTTGGAATCAGATATTTACAGTATGTCCCACTGAGGATGGACTTTAATTCTAGTGATCCTATTACCTGCTGCCAAGCATCCTGGACTGCTGGCAGTCTACAGCTGTCGAAGTGAAAGTTATGGTGTTATTTGTTCGGCATTATTTAGTTTAAACTATGAAATTTCTTGTGCAATCCCACTTCCAAAAATGTTGGGACCCTGTGTAAAATATAAATAAAAGCACAATGTAATGATATAGTATTCTGATTCTAAAAAAAAAAATAATAATAGTGATTTCCCCCTGGGATTAATAAAGTATTCTGATTTTGATACGAAAATCTCATAAACCAATTTTTATTCACAAAAGAACACAGAAAACACGTCAAGTGTTGAAAGTGAGACGTTCTACTATTCCATGAAAAATATTAGCTTATCTTGAATTTGATGACAGCAACATGTCTTAAAAAGTTGGCACAAAGGCAACAAAAGGCTTGAAAAGTAAATGTTAATAAATAGAAACAGCTGGAGGAACACGTTGCAAAAAATGAAGTTAATTAGCAACAGGCTAGTGATGTGATTCGGTATTAAAAGAGCACCTTAGATAGGCAGAGTCTCACAGAAGTAAAGATGGTCAGACGTTCACCAATCTGACACAGCATCTACAAATTTTGGAGCAATTTGAGAATAATTTTCCTCAAAGTGAAATTACAAAGACTTTGAACATTCCATCATCTACAGGACATAATTTCATGAAAATATTTGCAGAATCTGGAGACATCTCTGTGCACAAGGGACATTACCAAAAACCAATAGTGGGGCATGGTTCTTTATAGAAATCACCACATAGGGTCAGGAAAACTTCCAGAAATCATTGTCTGTGAACACAGTTTGCTGTGCCACCCACAAATGCAAATTAAAGCTCTGTAATGCAAAAAGAAGCCATATGTGAACATTTTCCAGAAACTCTGCTGTCTTCTCTGAGCCAAAGCTCATTTAAAATGGACTGAGGAAAAGTGGAAAACTGTTCTGTGATCAAAATCTGAAAATTTGTTTTGAAAATCATGGATGCCACATGCTTCAGACTGAAGAGGAGAGGGACTATCTGGCTTGTTATCAGCGGTCAGTTCAAAACCTGCATCTCTGATGGTATTGGAGTCCATTAGTGCCTGTGGTACTGGCAACTTGTACATCTAGAAAGGCACCATTATTGAGGAAAAGTACATACAGGTTTTAGA
>VUQH01015043.1:3511-26918 GCA_015106775.1 Etroplus canarensis
TTTAAAAACAAAAAAAAATAAGAAAAAAAAAATAAATAAATATATAAATAATAATAAAAAAAAAAAAAAAAAAAAAATTTATAAAAAAAAAAAAAAAAAAAAAAAAAAAAAAAAATCTTTTTTCCAGATCTGCTATTATGTATGGTCTGGAGATGGTGGCACTGACAAAAAGACAGGAGGTGGGAGAATTGAAGATAGAGATTTTCACTGGGAGTGACCAGGATGAACAGGATTAGATAGGAGTACATCAGAAGGCCTGCTCAGGATGAGAAGTTTGGAGGGATAGAGGACATACTGGACAAAGATGTTGAAGATGGAGCTGCCAGACAAGAGAAGAGAAAGACCACAGAGGAGGTTCATGGATGCAGTAGGAAGAGGATGCAAGAGATAGAAAAGGACATGGTTAGGGTTAGCCTTAGGGTAATCAAAGATGGTTTAGACCACTCACAGGGTTGAAGTATTTATCCAGAATTTATAGACAATTAGGCCTACTTAAGATAGTCAAGTGCTAAGCAGCTTTGTGTGAGATATATACATTACAGGTCTTTAACTTCCATCTGTTAGTTGAGCAGTTTTGCTTAATATTCCACTTTCAGTGGGATAATTTTCTGTCATACAGAGAATTTGAAGTCAACCACAATGAGAGTTTAGGTTGTAGAGGAATTCTTTATGGATGTTTGCATCCTTCAAGTTGTATTTATTCAAAGGCCAGTTTGACGACACATAGATCTTCACTCAGAATTAGCCCAGGGGTTGAGTGGTGAACTTCAGGTAGTATTTTCTTTTGAGATACTAATTTTGAGAACGCATTGTACCCTGGCCTATCACTACAGCATTCTCTTAAATGGCTTTGTAAAACTAGCCTCTGGTGTTTCTCAAGTCTAAGCAGACTTTAAGAGATCGCTTGGTTTGACTTCTCTTCATGTGTAGTCAACATAAACATGTTCCTGACCAATGAAAAGAGTTACTTAGTGTGACACAGATGAAATGGCAAGGTTGTAAAATAGAAAGAAAAACACTGGATGATGGTTCACTACAGCCTTCGCTCTCTGTGTTACTGTGCTGACTCGAGTGCTGAGCAGCAGTGACCAGCATAGTTATTGGTCTCCACTATGTTTTCTTGCCCTGGCTTTGTTGTCCAGTAAGCATTCTATCAGCATGTGACATTCCACAACCTTAACTCCCAACCCACCCACCCACCCACACACACACACACACACACACTATTTACCATGTAAACACAGCTCTGCATTTCTGTTTAGCCACCATACACACTCCCGCAGCTCAGCATACGTACGCACACATACAAATCTAATTACTTCGTCACACGCAAATAAATGTGCAGGACTCCCATAGTGCCCTCTCTGACCCCCCCCTCCCCCAACCCAAACGCCTACTTCCTGTTTCTTCCCCTCTCATCCACTTTTTCTCCAAATACACAATGATGGCATGGCAGTCGTGTGTGTGTCTCAGGAGTTAGAAAGACAGCACAGTGGATGTGAATGAGTTTGTGTGTCTTTAAGAGCACGAATGCGCCCTTGTATGTGTGTGACTGATAGAGCTTGAGAGTGAAAGAGTGAGAGTGCATGCAATCACATGTGTCCTGTGCTGAGATAAAGACAGGAATGCCATTTCTCTCTGGTTCCCTCCCTCTCTCTTATTAACAAAGACCTCAAGTGTTAAGTTAGTGTAAATCAAGCAAGGTTTTTTTTTCCTCCCCCAAACCATTATGTAGTACAAGTGGATTAAGGGTGAATGGTAAAGCCACTTCGAGCTCTTGACATATATGACTGTGCAATTGTTCCATTTTAGCTGACTGCACATATAGAAAACTAGTTAAAAAATAGAGGTAAAAGGTGTGTAAGAACTAAGAAGACTGTCTATATGGACTGCTCAACGTCACCCATTAGTTTTGAAGCCATATCGTTAGGGTTTTGGCTGCTTTTAGCCAGAAGGGACCATATTTGGACAAGGGGGGTGTAACATTATCTGCTAATGCTAGCGAGCTGCTTTCATTAAGTGTCCAGGGCCAATGCAGATAAAAATACCTGCCAATGAGTGCTCAAGTAATAAACTTATAAAATACTACAATTTAGCTGCTTAGTGTAGTGGATTACACATTTAGTGGAGTGGGCAGCTAAGGCTCAGTAGTGGGTCTTCAAAATGAAAGGCTGGCAGTTCAATCCCTGGCTTCTACATGCCAAAGCATCCTTGGGCAAGATACTGAACTCCAAAATGCTCCTGATGCATCCATCAGAGTGGGAATGATAGTCACATTTGCTAAAGAGCTGACAATAAAGTGCTGTATGAATGCATGTGTGAACGGGGCTTGTAGTAAAAAGCCCTTTGAGTGCACAGTTAAGACTACAAAAGCCCTATACAAGCACCAGTTCATTTAAAATTGACCTTGCAAGCAAAAGGTCTCTAGTTTGAGTCCAGGTGGGGACACAAGCCCCTCCCACCATGAGAGGGTTGAATAGGGAAGGGCACCCTGTGTAAAAATTATGCCAAATTACCAGGTCCAAACGTAATCTGTTGATTTTTTTTCCCCCCATAGTTTTCTGTGGTAATCCGGGGGAAAAATCTGCAAAATTCTGAAGCGGTTTTAGCTCATTAGATTAAGAATCAGAAAAAAAAAAAATATCACAATCATTTCCTAGGAAAATATGTTGATTTATTTAAAACCATAAACCAACCAAACCTTTCTCAACATCACAACAGGCTGAAATAAACATCAATGTATTTGAACTTTTTAAACTTAACGCTTTTAATTTCATTGTGAAGATTTCAGGACATGTTTTCAGGTCCTGCACTCATCGACTGTGGCGACCATTAAGGAAATACTGAAGACAATTTTTAACCATACAGCAGGTCACATTAGATGATATAATAACATTACAAATGCTACAAAAAGTCCAGGTTTCAGCTACAGCTGTCTGTAGCTGAACGTCAAAGTAGCCACACCCCTAACTTTAGGGCCTGAACAAAATCCAAATTTGTGATTTTATTTAATTTTTTTTATTAAATACTGTTCAGTATCCACAGAGTTCTAAACCTTTTTTGTGCATTAACCATAATTTTCAGTGCTGTGAAGTTGAGCATTTTAACTTTTGCAACCAGCCTCAAGTGGCCAGTTTGAGGAACTGCAGGTCTTTGCACTTGCCCGTTAGCTTCATTTGTCAGCCCCAGAGGTAAGGACTTAAAGAGAAAACACTGTTAATGAACAGGTTAACAGGATCAAATATGGTATTCCAGCTGTCCTGTCACATTTTGAGGACAGCTGTGAATTTGCATGCACTTCATACATGCCATATAAATATTATATGCAAAAACACGTGCACTACAAAATATGGCAACCACCTGCCAAAAGAAGAGTTGGATTATTTACTGGGTTGAGGTGGAAAACGTGAAAAATGCAGCAAGAGGAAACTGTATGTCCAACCGATTCATACACAGGCCCAACGATGAGGAGCAAAGCTTGATATATGTATTGAGCATGAAATGATTTCCAGTTGACTTTTCTGGCACAGTTAACATGCTGTCTCTCTTTTGTTTCAGGGGGTTTTCCGGCCTTTTAGAGATGGATGGATGACAAGACTTGCATCACACAGCCTCAATGACATTACATGCAGAGTGGGACTTACAGAGTTACTGCTGCACATACCCACAATGCAACACTATGTGTCGTCGATCTTAAATCGGTCTACAAGATATTGTGCGAGCAGAGACACGTCTATTCAGTAGGACTGAAGACCACAGAAAGCTACCCAGTCAACATTTTAGTCTGTAAACGATCAGTCACTGCCAAGAAAATAAGATCATAAATAATAAGGGTAGCTGTCAAGATGAAGCCAATGCTGAATTCTCTTAAACCTACATTCTGTCTAATGGCCAGCAGGAGGCAACCCTTCTTGCTTCAAAATGAAGTCCCTTGAGCTATTGAGTTCATGGCATCAATCATAAGTTTCAGGTCTTACCAAGTACACCATGATGTTCATTTTAAAAACTAAGTTCCCCATTAATTTCCTAAATGATAGTAATGCGTTCTGCTTTGGAACGAGCCTGCGTTGTGACTGATGAAGAGTCCCTTGGTTTCACAGTAATAACACCCTAGTTTCAGAAAGCTTTGATCCAACATCGAAAACACTCCGCTTGAGGCTTCAGAAACGTGACTTTATACATCAGTGGGTGATTGCACAGTGGCTACATCATCACATAAATAGCCCGTGGCTGATTGTGTGATACAGGAGTTGCATTGTATTCATTTTTTAAAAGATTGGAATTCTTACAGTCATCAAAACTTCAGCCAAGATAGCAGATGTATGATGATATGATTATGCACAGTGATGTAAATATGCACTGGCATTAGTGTCAGCTGGCACATTTTGTTATCTTTAGAATGAGCCAGGCCAGCTTTTGCCTGCTTGCACACTTTGTGGTAAAGTAAGCTAACCAACAGCTGCCTGACGCTTTAGTCTTAACTTAGAGTTATACAAAGTTATGTGATAAGGAGACGTTTTCTGAGTGGCAACACATATCGTTCAGAAAACTGCACAGAGTCTGGCGCTAGTATTTGAGGCAACACATTTGAAGTGGGAAGTAGGAAACCCCAAGATCCCAGCTGGAATTTTCAGCCGGAACACCCTTCAAGTCAGAATTTCTACTCAGAAAGTCAGAGCATTCACCTAGCCTGATTTAACAATTCAATAAGGCAGCGGCATGCATAAACAGCAACAAAACAGAAGAACCTGAAATCGCTTACTGCCAGAGTTGTATATACGTGACTTACTAAATAAGGGATGCACAGAGCGGCAATGGCTGAATTGATTTACTTTACTAAGGAGGAAGACATGGCCCGTTTTATCAACGGCTACTACTGGAACTCCGTTAGGTTGGGTGGGATGTCATTCCTAGCTTTGACATCTGACTTCCACGGTAAAACGAACATGGCAAACTGGTGACGTCACAGCTGGCACACAACACAACCAGTGCCATTACCATGAAGGAGGCTTTAATCAACCATACTTGCCATGCTTTTATTGACTTGAGACTATCATCTTTTTCCCTGCACAGAATTCTTAAAAGGGCAAATGAAACGATTTGAGAAAACAATTAGATTAGCAGTTTACCCCTAAACATTTGCATACTTGTTCAAAATATGTAATTATGAGTATTTTGATGGTTTTGTACTGTCCAGAAGGTACCGTTGCTTTCAAATTGCCACTCTGCTTTTTCAATCCCCATGACGTCAGTGTCACCACACAGCTCAGCCCGGTCATTCACTCCTGTGTAACTTGGACTGATTTTTCTTGAGCATCATGGTCTTATGCGTCGCGGTAGACTGTAAAAATGCGTTAGGAATGGGCCTGGCAATGTTCAAGTTTCCACTGGAGCCATTCAAAAAAGAAACTACGAGCTATCTGGATTACAAATGTTGGGAGGAAAGAGACCTATGGAACCTGTCTAAGCACTCCACATTATGCCAGGTCCACTTCATGGATGACAGCTTCACGAAAAATCTTACGCTGGCCAAACAAACCCCAATGAATGGAAAAAACCAAAAGGAAAAGTCTAGCAGATGGAAAGTGGGCAAATTTGCAGGTAAGTTTCCAATAGCGGTGACAGTTTCGGAATGCGTCTGAATGTGTGCATGTCATGTCTGCTTGCAGATGAAATGGTACAGACTATTAGTATGGAATACAAAAAGCGTGTATATAAACCATGGGTGGATGCCATTTTATTAAAGACACATCATAATTACTTTAATATAGGGTCAGTCTTCTGTAAAACTGAATGAATGGTTGACAAAGTGGGTGACGTCTCCGTAAATGGTAAACATACTTTTGGGAGATGGAATATAGCTCTTTTTTAAGCAAAGCTACAATTTCTGAGACAAAAATATACTGAAGAATATCTCTTACCACTCCAGGTTTTGGTGTGGTGGATCAGCGGTCTCTGCATTAATGTTCGCCGGCTGAGACATGTTCCTCCTAATCTCTGCCGTCCGCATCCGAGTCGGACCTGTTAGCGCTTGGCTCACGGGTAAAATGCATGTTGTCAGCCTGTGGATCAAACATATAACCTCGTACCTGGACGTTTAGGTTCATCTCAGGCTCACTTAATTTGTCCTGGTTGGCAAGAAAGCTCGCCATTTCAGGGATACAGGACCAATAACCAGCGCCCGCACGACTGACTGACTGACCCAGTCTGACGACTAACATTTCACGGTGCACGAGTGGCAGCACTGAGCTCGGCAAATTCCATACAACGCGTGAAATCTCCAATATATTTTGGTTTTATCATTAGTTTTCTAATAAATATGGTCAGAAAACATGATAATTTAAACTATATACTACTGGAAAAGTGACTGATTTTTGGCAAAAATCATTTCATTTGCCCTTTAAACATCCCCCAGGTCATTGGTTACTCCTTTAGGATTAGAGTTGGGTTAACTATCTTTTGGAATTTTGTGTGTGTGTGTGTGTGTGTGTGTGTGTGTGTGTGTGTAAAAAACATTTTCCAATGGTACCACCAGCCTGGATTCTCTATACACATTTCTATTGTCATTCAGCTGCTGGCTCACAGATTTTAAAACCAACTGATAGAAATGACAACTCATCTTAACCCCAAAAGTACATATTTCGTAGATGTACTTAAAGGCTGGTTTGACAATGAGAGGTAAAGATAGTGCTTCAGGAATTCTGCTGATCTAACAGTTCATGCTACTGGGCGCTGGCTGAGACAGCATTCATAGCATTTCTGCTTTACGGTACATCTCAGTTATCTGTGTCCACGCTCCACTGTATTCTGGAGGAAAAACAAAATGTTCATGTGCAAGCATGCATGTATGCAGATGGTATATGTGTGTATGGAGACTTATGGGTGCTGCTCTCGCTTTCGCTCTCACTCAGGTCACTTTGGGGAACAAAGCAAACTTTATCAGAACATTGCAATCCTGCATTCCCCAGATTCTTAGCACTTGGCAACCAGCTAAAAACAGAGTGAAGAGGGAGAGAGAAAGAAGGCGGAGGAAGGCAAGCGGAAGACAGAAGATAGAGAAGGAAGGCAGGAGAAATAAAAAGGTGTACACACCAACTTGTAGCAATTCTCAGTGTCTGCTGTGGCTCTGAATACAATCTGAAGTGTTGCTTAACAGACTGGTGCAGTGTGTAAGAAACAAAAGAGGGTTTGGAAATGTGAGGAGACAAAAACTTCTATTGTGCTATTGTCAATGATGTTTGAAAAATGTATTTGCAAGAATGTGCGTATAGTTCTTGAGCGTCCTTACCTATATCCAAGAATAACACACTGCGTTTAATTTAAAACTGAAATCACCAAATCTACAGCCTCTCAGAAGAAATGGGGGACAAGAAGTCATTTTAAAGAAGTTTGGCAGACATTTTTAAAAAAGTACATGAAGTCAACATTTATAAAAGTTGCAATTTTTTGTGTCGATTGCACCACTTTGACATTTGGGGTTTGGTAGAGAACAGCACAAAGAACAAAATCCAATTGAAAAACCAGGCTGTTTGACACCTCCTGTCTTATCAGTTAAAGTAGTGCATGACTAAAGGCTGCTTTTTGAGTTTGGCTTTCAAACTAAATCCATGCAGATAAAATCTCAACTCTTGACACCGTTCGCTGCCAAAACGAAGCTGGCATTTTGGCTAGAAAAGGAAAATTTGAGTGCCTTCAAAAAAAACAAAAAAAAAAAACAAAGTGCTTTTGAGTAATGCAGTATTTTAGGGTTTTTATTGTTCAAAAAAGCTGGAAGCGAAACAGCCACTGCCATTTTCTTAAAGGACCGCTACACTTTTTCCAATAAGCTCAATTTGTGTCTTAAAGGCTGTTCAGTGTTACAGCTAAAATCTATGGGAAGTACTTCCATGTAGCTCATTAGCTAGACAGCTGGGAGTGACTAATAATCTTTGTCTGGGAAATGATAAACGCATGGGTATCCATGGCATTCGAGACAGCAGCGGCAGCTTCCTTTTCTGTCGTACTTTGGCTTTACTGTTGTTCTGTGGGAGGAAATGGTGACTCAAGCCAGGCTTGCTTAGTTTAGCATGAAGCCTGAGATAAACTGGCTGGCTCTGTCAAAAGTTCAAATAAATATGCCTACCAAAACCTCTGAAGACATCCAGCATTTGAGGTGGCTGTAGTGTGGTTGTGTGGCAGCAGAATGGGTCAGATCGGAGGCTTGGTGTTTCAATCCATGGCTCCTCCAGCTCACAAGCAAGACACTGATTTCCAAAGTGCCCCCGATGCATCAGGATCTAAAAGGCACAGAAGAAGTAGTGTTGTTTGAATGTATGTGCAAATGGGTGCAGCTTGTAGTGAAAAGCAGTCCACTGATATCAGCCCTGTTGTGTGCCGCTGACTGACTATAATGGCTGTATTGGTGTGGTCTCAGTATTTTACAATCAGGCTAAGTAGCCAATTATTATTAGTTAAACAAAATAATACTGTGCTCATCAGTAATAACTAGAACATTATGAGGTCAGGAATTGTCACTTATAGTTTGCCAAAAACCAAAGAATGCTAACCTGAGGCACAGATGTGATCAATCCCTTAACCTCAGAGTGCATTTCTTAACCAACTTATGCAAAATAAAAAGAAGGTTAACCTAAAAAAGTACATAATTGCAACAAGGATTAGCAGAATGAAGAATACGCAGTCTAGAATTTGCTAGATTTCCAGACCTACAAATGTCAGTGTTATGAGGCAGAGGGTATCTATCATGGTCTGATCTGTGTACAGTAAATATTCCAAGGTGACAGGCAGCTCAAAGGTGATATATGGATGTTTAAAAATGCTACAGAGGAAACCTTTAAAGTATAGCGAGCAGCATGTCTGCACATTCTTTCATCCACTCAAGAGGCACTTCTCTGACATCACAAATACACCCGCACAATGAGAGAGGCGCAGTGTGCCAGGTCAAACACCATTAACGGTACAGCAGATCAAGGACACAGGCACTTCAGATGACCTCTAACTGTGTTATGTGCCAAAGTGTGCATTTGAAGTCCAGCAGTTTCTCTTCTGTTTCATCACCAGAGAGCTTAAGCCTGAATTTTTGATTTTTTTTCCAGTGGATTTTCAGTTGTCGAAGCTTCACTTACTGTAAGCAGGAGAGGATTCTTCTTGGTAATGATACATTTCTAGTACGGCTTTTGTCAAACCAATCTGATTACTTTCAATGCACAAGTGGTCACCTGACACACAAAACTAAAAAAAAAAAAAAAAAAAAGTGGATTTTGGGGGTTGAAAAGCTGCATTCAGGAAGTAGTCAGTAGGTAAGGTGAACTTTTCCTGGAGCTGATGCATTTCCCTGAAATAATCCCAAATTAAAATCTATGGAAGACCCTTGCAAGAACAAGTATAGTGCTAGAAGTATAACTTCCAAGGAAAGAAAAAAGTTTTAACCTGAACATCCATCAGGTCACCAGCGACGTGTTTTAAGGTTAGGGTTAGGAAAGTTCAGCTAAACTGGCAAATATTTAGAAACTATGAGGAGGAGTTGCCTTTTAAATAAAGTTTCATACATTTTTGCATTATAGTTTGCTCGTAAAGATGCTCCATTTGGGTGTAAAATAGGTAAGAATTCTATTTAAAGAGGTGGATGTTAACCAAATCCACAGCCTAGGTGTGTCCCCAGCAGCCTGGTGGGTGTTAAGAAACTAAAACCTTATTTTGGCCTCAAGTCAGGAAATCAGATTTGACTGGTGATTATCTACATGCAGTATTTACTCAATTCAGTTTTATTTATAAAGCACTAATTCATGACAAAAGTCACCTCAAGGCACTTTAAGACCCTACAGTATTAGCGAAAAAACTGCAACAATCAGACGATACCCTATGAGCACTTGGCAATGGTAGGAAGGAAGACCTCCCTTTTAACAGGAAGAGACCTCCGGCAGAACCAGGCTCAGGGAGGGGCAGAGGGTGTCTACCTTCCGAATACAAACAGGGAGCTGGTTCCACAGGAGGGGGGCCTGATAACTAAAGGATCTGCCTCCCATTCTACTTTTAAAAAGTTTAGGGACCACAGGTAGACCTGCACTGTTGGGAAAAATATGGTATAATGAGGTCTTTAAGATAGAATAGGGCCTGATTGTTCAAGAATCTGTATGTGAGTAGAAGGAGTTTAAATTCAATTCTGGATTTAACAGAACCACAGAATTTAAAGTTAATTTAAGATAACACTTCAAATGCTTCAAAATGACAGCACACAGGTGTCCAGAGGCATTAATAAGACGGCTGCTTCTAGAAAGACTAGCTCTAGTACATTAGAATTTTTATTCAGCCAAATCACCACAAATGACAATATGGAAACCAGAATGTCAACAAAGCAGTAGCCCATCTGGCTCACAATCCATCACAATTCACAAGGTTATTGTATTGTGTAAAGTACAGAAAGAAAAAGAAAAGCTTTCTTGTCACTGGTCAGCTGTATTGCACAAATGAGAATTAAAATCCACTGAGAACTCAAGGAGGCTTGCAAACAATCATATTCAGGAGAAATTAATCTTGTTCACCCTATTATCACCCGCTGGGACTTGATGCCACACCTATGCCATGGCCCTAATTGTCCACCGTCCCTAACGTAACTTAACCATAGTACTGCCAGCTACATGACTAGTTAGATGACCGACAGTAAATGAAAACACCAGAAGTGATCAATATATAGACAACCGGCAGTACACAAAACTTATCTGGGACATCAGTATATTGAGGTCCTGCAGTACTAGGGTTAAGACATTAGATTTGTTTATGGCATACTAAAGACAGCATTTATGTGTAGAATAACAGAGGAAACATTCATTTTATGAACATTACAATCCAGACCAATACTCTTAGAAGTACTGGTTCTTTAGAAAGATGTGTCAGATAACCCGAAGCACAATTTAGGTCAAGAATCATTAGGTGATCACTGTGTGCAAGTTTGACTGTCAAATTCATTTACACTGTGGGCCGCATGCAGCCCAGTTTGATCTTAAGGGGGGGGTCAGACCTGAAAACTACTGCCTAATAACCATCCCTTAATGGGCATTTTTCAGGGTTTTATGGTGGTCCAGGGGAAAATCTGCAGAATTCAGAGTGTTTTTTTCCCCTTGTAACAATGGAGGGTTACGTCAGGAAGGGCATCCAGCAGAAAACATCGGCCAAATTACAAACGCGGATTAATCTGCTATGGCGACCCCTTGGGGAGAATACAAGGGAGCAGCCAAAGGTACATTACTCTTCAGAAAATCTGCAGATTCCATGTGAGCCTGTTGATATCATGGTAAATCAAAGAAACCTATCCGCATTGCTCTTCGAGCTTAAACTTTAATAAATAAGTTTCATTTGACTTTAATCTTAAGTGTGTGAAATGACAGAAAACGCACTGGAAGCTCATAACCTTGACTTTGTTCTGTAATTAGACAACAGATTTTTTTGTGAATTTACAAAAGATGTCCAATTTTTTTGTTTTTCTGTAGTAAATAGAGGAACAGGAACTTTTCTGTTATTTAATATATTAACAATACAAAAGAACCTTTGTTTCTGTTTTTTATGGTTTATCTATTACTAATTCACTTCAGTGTAATTTGACAGGACGTCCTTATTTGTAATGTTTATTTTTCAAAACCATCGAGTAGGCCACAGTGGACCCTTCAATGGGCCGGTTCTGGCCCTTAGGCCTTATTTTTGACACCAGTGTTCTTGGAAGAGTACTGATTCTTGTGAATTGTGGACAGACAGACCTCTAATACTGTAGGGTCTTTACCTTACAGTGTGAAGAGCCTTAAGGCGACTTTTGTTGTGAACTGGCACTACATAAATAAAACTAAATTAAATCCAGCTTCTTTGGATGTCTGAACACTCTGGAGGCCAAAGAACAACATTCCTTTTTGCATGGTTACCAAATCTTGAAGTTAATTACTAAATACAACCAATGGATAGGTTTTGATGTCAAATGCAAAACTACATAATATGGATACTAACAGCTGCTTATAGCACTGTAGTACTTTTGAGTCAAATCAACAATCTATTAGGCATCAGTCAGCTATAAAGTATGACAAGTGCCCACAAGAACACTGCCCTTGAAAGTCCAGCTTCTACAGTATACACCACACTCTCCCTGGACAGGGAGATACGAACGTCAACCAGGAACACTCCTGATTCCAAGCGAAAGTGTAATTGGTGACTCAGTACCTGGATTGTTAAGCTGACACCTCCACTTGGCTAGTTACTGCTCAGCTAAGTGGATTTTACATTTACAGGCTTCCTTCCACCAACGCCAAACTTTCCACAGTTAAGCCGTAAGGTTTCCGAAAGCTAAAGCATGTCATACAAGTGCACCATCTTTCAATGTAATGACTTTTCACTCCCCACTCAGCCTACTTACATTTCCACCCTAACTTTCATACCTTTCTGTAACGCTATGATCCAAATAAAATAAGCGCCTTCATAATCAGATTACAAATCAGCGTCTAATCTTCATTACTGACGCTTGCCAGTAGCCGCGACCTTCAGTGTGTGAAGTGTAGCTGGAGTTTTTCTACAAGTTTCCACTCTTTATCTGATAGCACAAATTCTGCCCTTTCTTGAAGGCCCTCCCTTCCTCTGCCATTCAGAGCTCCTTCTCTCTGTCTGACGAGCTGACCTTGTGTATGAGACTCCGTCAGCAGTTTAACGGACCGGTGGATATTCCGATCAGGGTTGTGAATACTAACAGAGCCGGCGGCCCGTGAAACCAGAACCTCTGATTATTAACACTGTTGACTCCTAAAGGACGGGAGTTAATGTTCCTCGACGCCATCTTGCAGAGTACCAGAGGCTCTCTGGAAATTCTTCATTTGGAAAAGTTGGTAATAAATCCCTGCCTTTTACCATGCTTTTTGGTGTGATTTGCTAGTACACACTTCCTAATATTCATCAGCATAAATCAAGTGTTGTTTAAAGGACTCAATCATTTAAAGTGGCTTACAAAAGTATTCATCGCCCCCATCCCTCTGGCAGTTTTATTTTTTCCACATTACAACCTGTAATTTAAATGGATTTTTTTTAAGTTATGCAAAGTTTAAAATAGTCCAAATTGGCTCCATGAAATTAGGTTTTTTTTGTTTTTTTTGTTTTTAAATATCTAATAAATAAAAAAATAAATATAAAATAAAAATAAAAAGTGGTGTCTGCATATATATTCACCTCCTTTGCTATAAAGCCCCTAAATAAGATCTGGTGCCACCAATTACCTTCAGAAGTCACATCATTAGTTAAATTAGGTCCACCTGTGTGCATCAAAAGCGTCACATGATCTAAGTATATATACACACATACCGGTTCTAAAAGGCCCCAGAGTCTGCAACACCACTAATCAAGAGGCGCCACCAAGCAAGAAACACCATGAAGACCAAGGAGCTCTCCAAACAGGTCAGGGACAAAGTTTTGGAGAATTAAAAAAAAATATATCCCAAACTTTGTAAATCCCACAAGGAACCATTAAGTCCATCATCACAAAATTGAAAGAATTATGCACACCAGCAAACCTGCCTTTAAAGGGCTGTCCACCAAAACTCAGACCGGGCAAAGAGGGCATCAATCAGAGAGACAAAGAGATCAAAGGTAACCCTGAAGGAGCTGGAAAGCTCCACAGTGGAGACTGTTGTATCTGTCCATAGAACCACTATAAGCTGTGCATAAGCTGTAATAAATAAGAAAGAACATTTAGAGTTCACCAAAAGGCATGTGGGAGACTCCCCAAACATATGGGAGAAGGTCTAAGACTAAAATTGAACTTTTTGGCCACCAAGGAAAGCACTATGTCAGACATCAACCCAACACCTCTCATCACCCCAAGAACACAATTCCCACAGTGAAGCATGGTGGTGGCAGCATCATGATGTGGGGATGTTTTTCATGGACAGGGAAACTGATCAGAATTGAAGGAATGATGGATGGTTCTAAATGCAGGGAAATTCTTAAGGAAAAACCTGTTTGGGTCTTAAAGGGATACAGGACTGGGACGGAGGTTCACGTTCCAGGAGGACAATGACCCTAAGCATACTGCTAAAGCAGCGCTAGAGTGATTTAAAGGGATACATGTTAATGTGAATAGAATGGCCTAGTCAAACCCGTCCAACTGAGAATCTGTGGCATGACTTAAAGATTGCTGTACTCCAGCAGAACCCACCCAACCTGAAGGAGCTGGAGCAGTTACTGGGTAAAAATCCCAGTAGCTAGATATGCCAAGTTCATAGAGACATACCCTAAGAGACTTGCAGCTGTAATTGCTGCAAAATATGGCTCTACAAAGTACTGATTTGGGGGTATTCCGAATAGTGAATGAACAGGATTCATATCTCTGTCAGGTCTGTGTGTTAAATATTAATCTAGAGTCGGGCTCTTAGTTTTGCCAGCTCAGCTCAGCTCGAGGACTTCTCTAATAGCTAACTGTCCTCTATCCAAAAGTTTAAAAAAAAATATATAACCTCTAACTACCTTTAAACCAATCATTTATAAGTGTGTGTCTCAATTTGTAAAACATGTTAATTAGTGAGCTTCAACAATGATGAATTTCAAAATTTGGAAAGGGACAACCTAACAACCCCTACTGGCTACACTAGACTACGTTAAACAAAAAATCCTGGTTCCAGCTCTGTCCTTTATGCACTAACATGAGCTGTGTACAAAGATTCTAATGTTTACACCAAAACGTACCATTTCTTTAGCTACCAATTTTTTAAAACCAACTTACTCCCTTAAAAATCTTAAGTCAATCCATTTAGCTAATTGTATTTTTCTCATGCTAAATAATTAGCTAGTTAGAGGCACATTATGAAGACAGTTTTTGGCCAGAGTCAAGCAGAAAGTAAGCCAATAAATGTTTTCACTTTGGCGTTCCTTCGCGTGACTACAACTTCCTTTAGAAAATCAGGTAATTTACTATGACAGCGTGGCTTAAAATAATTAGATAAACAGGGTGCCTGTTATGCTCATTTCTGGCTCTGTATTTGTATTCTTTGTATGATTCAGTTTTTTTTTTTTAAACTGTATCTTATACTGAATCTTCTGACCCTTAATACAGCCCTTTAGGTCAATGCTCATTTATTCAAGTCCCTACTATTTCCTAAAAGCTTACTTTCTGATTAGTCAGCTTCCAGAAGCCTAATGAGGGGCAGCACCTAATGTTTGTGAACTGTACTGCTTAATTCACAGGTGTGCTGTGCCTACAGCTAAAGATTATGTGAAGGAATGGCTGACTAGCTGAGGGTAGATGAAAATAAATTCCTTAGGGTGACTGACAATAAATTAAACTGGAAATCACATAACATTAAAGCAAAAATATTGACAACAACTGCAGTATTATATAAATCCAATCTTGTCTTACATACAAACGTCTTATATATTTTATATAGTGTTCTTCTCATTCCAAATATGACACATTGTACAGCGATATAGGGGAATATTTATAAAACCCAATTTCAACGCACTCCAAAAAAAAAAATTAAAAAAAAAAAAAAATTACCCATTCTAGTTACTCTGCATCAACAAATTACTTATTTAAAAGTCTTAAAAAGGTTTGAAATTGTTGATCTATACACTGCACAACTTACATTTAAAATAAAAAAAAAAAAAAAAAATTACTACCAAAGACTACATAATCTCTTGTTTCAAACATACCCTATGTACATGAACTTAGGAAAAAAAATAAGTACAAGGACTAAACTGTGTATCCATTAAATGGGTTATTTATAGAACTGGTTTAAAGAACACACTACAACTCTCTCCAAATCTTAAAAAAATAAATAAATAAATAAAAAAAATAGTACTAAATAAATACAAGAATGCAAGGTAGATATTTTCATACGTTTTTTCTTGTGTTCAGTTTGAGCTATACATCTTTTTCCTTTTCTTTGCTCATATGAGAACAGAATGAGAACTAAAATCTTAATCCTTAGGAGTCAGAACCTTTCAAGATTAACAGGAGAACACTGAAGTTGTTGGGCAACTCCAACTAAAATAAAATGTTAATTCTAAAATCTTGAATTAAAATTCTAAAACTTTCCAGTTTTACATGAGAACAAAAAGTAAAGTCTTTTGTCACTTCCAAGTAAATAAAGTAGGTATATTAATATGAAATAAAATTTCAAACGATCAACTTCTGTGCCGTATCCTTTCCTCTTTTTTCTAACAATATAAAACCCTTTGAATTTATACAAACCAACACATCGGTTTGAGTGACACTGTTCTGAATAGGATTGGCTTTTTGTGTTGTCTGTCAAAACATGACCAGCATGAGTTCTAACAACATTATAATTGGCCATATCTCATATTTCTATCAAAAAATTATTATATTGGGATAATTATCATCGTTATATCACCTTGCCCTACTTCAGCCTACACCATTTCGGTTTATGTATTCATGTGGACATGGGTATATTTTATTTTTAGAAATAAACTCCTCAAACTAGCTGACGCAAGATCATGTTGAACGTAGAGAACCAGAATGTCAGTGAAGTAGTAACTCAGACTCACGACCCCTCACAATTTACAGTTTACTGTGATGTATGATATACACAAAGTGATCCATTTGAGAAGTCAAGGAGGCTCTCTGTTATAGCCAGGATAATGGCCCTAGTTCTTGACCAGCCCTAGCCTAGCTTAAGACGTTCTGTGATAAATCAAGCTAATGACAGGCTTTATGTATGGATGACAATACCAATGTTGCCAGCCTGGTGACTTTCCAAATCTTCTTGGCAGGTTTTTTTGTCCAACATGACTAGCAACTAATCTAGGGACACTTTTTGGCATTACTGGCAACTTTTCTGTTATGTCAGAGTCTCTGATGTGAAAGCACTTATCGCTCTGCAGTTACTGTCCTCAATGAGCAGTGGGTGCTGCCATGAGCCCCTCCTGCAGTCAGAGCCAGGAGGTATCCCAGACCACTCAGCGTCCAGACTGCAAATGAATCGAGCAAAGCCGCCACTGATCCCGTTCTGGCTCACAGAGTGGGATGTAAATGTTCTATTTTGGGTCACTTTGCCGGTCCCCAGCCTTGATAAAGGAGGGCTGGACGTAGAGCTAGCATTTCCACACAACAAAACAGTGTTTTGATTAAATTTGACAAGCTAATATTTAACAATACACGACAAAACTGATTCATGTAATGCGGGTCTAGTCAAAGCATTAAAGTCAAAGTTATTTTGAGAAGTGATGACCTCTCTCAATGACAAAAAAAAAGGAATCAACAGAAAAAAGTTCATTTGTAGTTCTACATATATTGAGTGTTTTTTATTCACTTTGTGCTTCTCCCACAACGTTATTCCTCTCTCCTACAGCGTCCATTATAATTACAAAGCAAACAGCCAATTACGCAAATTAGGCGATAACGTCATTTAGCAACTTCTAGGACAGCCAATAGCTACTTGCTTTACTGATGAGTTGGCAACACTGATCAGTACTGTTAGCAGTGATTCTTGTGAAAATGTAAACTTGTTGTAAAATCAGAAACTTGACCTGTGAAGGTTGATTAAAATTCAGACCAATACTGCAGGAGGAGTAGCGATTCTTGGGAAATGTGGACAGACGGCTGGACAAACAGACACCTCGCCGCGGCGTCATCATCGGTCCTTTGGCTGGATGAGCTAAAAATGACTGGAAACAGAGCAGTCTAGAGCCTGCATTTGTGGGATTACCTTATTATCAGGCCCACACGGAATCTGCGCCTCGCAGATTCCGCAGATTTTCCAGAGTTGGAAGAGGCATGTGTTGCTTGGCTTGCTGGTGTATGTTGCTGTGACTTTGATCGGTGTATAAAGGGCGTCCTGAAAACATGTCCTGAAATCTTCATGATGAAGTTGAAAGTGTTAAAGTCAACAGGTTGGGTAAAATTATGTTTATTAAAGCCTGTGTAATATTGAGAAACTTTACATTGATTTATTGCTTTAAAGAAAACATTCACTCAGGAAACGACGATCAGAATTTCTTTTTTTACTAATTTTTGATATTGTAACAAGGGGAAAAAAAAAAAAAAAAATCCAGATTCCTGATCAGTTCTTCAGCTGGATGAGCTAAAAGCTGCTGGAGAGCAGAGTGCAGTCTGGGACCTTTTGGGATTACCTCATTATTTGAAACTTTGGCCAAGTTTAATATGAACAACTGACATTCTTACACTGACAGAAAAAAAAAAAGACAACATACGGGCGGAAACTACAATAGGTCACTTTTAAACGAGAACCGTATATCCAAGCCTGACAGGCCAATACATAAGCATGTACCTTCAGCTGCTCCCTTGTATTCTCTCCAAGGGGTCACCACAGCTGATTGATTAATTGGTTTTAGCAGAGGTTTCACACTGGATACCCTTCATGACGCAACCCTCCATAATGAGAGGGGCTTGTGTTCCCACCTGGAATCCCACCAGGGACCCTTTGCTTGTAAAGGCAAGAGTGTAAACCACTACACTACAGGGGACACTCCTGAGAGACCAATACAGATTTAACACAGGATTGTTGTGATACCTTAGCATGAAATGTATTCAGTTTGTTTCATCTTAGCTCCATATTAGTTCTGAACCATTACTTTCCATTTCTTTGAATAATCCCATTAAAACAAAAATGCGTTTTCCTTCCTCCCTCGTCTCCACTCCACTCCACTCATGACTCCCGACTCCCGATCCCCTGCCTTGCAATGTATTGCGGGATGGGCCGAGAATTCAGGAAGTGGCTCCTGCCGTCTCCATGACAACCCCTGAGGTCAGCCCCGCAAGGCCGGAGACCCCTCCTCAAACACAAAGAGCTGAGAGGCCTAGATAAACACAAACAACCCGGCTTACACACACGTAACAAACACACACTTGCGCACACAAAGCCAGGCGAGCTCACAAGGACGTGGGGTGCATTCAGCTAACTAAAGCGCTTCCTGTGTAATCTCTATAGCAGGAACACATTTTTAGCATACGGCACGGAAACCACTGTACAGCACTGATGAAGAAAAATCAAGTTACTCAGCTTACTGGTTAACAAACTGATCCCACAGTCACCCAGGGGCTCCTTAGTAGATTATTGGCTGTGCTGCTGCATCCTAACACTTTCCACCTGGTTGCACAGTTATCAGTGAGACCATGACAGCACAGAGGTTTGAATACTCCAAACTACTCTTCTTAGAACAGAAGGTGAGGATGGTGTCTAAGCAAAGACTTCAGCCAGACTGTCAAATCCAAGGAGCGAGGATTTAGTGCTCATCCCTGCACTGTTGGAAGGATATTTACTTCCTCGCCGTCTTCCTCATGCTCATGTCTGCCTGGGAACCAAACTGACCTTCATCCCATGGGAGGAAAGACTCGGGTGAACGGGCAGGCCTGAGAGCTTCATTTTCATAGCCCCCCACACAGATTACCCATTACTTTTTAAAGTCATTCAGTGACAATGCAGCTGAACTGCGACCTCCTGGTTGCGGATTATCAGACAGCAAAATATGTCAATTATGTTAAAGAACTGTGCAAAAGTCTTGAGTCATCACTCCTTTAGATTTTGCTTCCAAGCAGACAGATTTTCTTGTCATTATTTAAAAGCGGTCTTGAGCAATGGTTCTCCAGGCTTTTTGAAGGTCTCTCAAAGCATTTCTTTGGACATGTGCTGCTTTTGCACTCATTTTCAGTCCAGTCCTTGTACCTGACCATTTTTCGGAGGAATGTTTTATACGTTTGTTAAACCACTTAACACTGACCTGTGAATCATTCAAGCATAAAAAAAAAAGCACCAAACAAAACTGGTGAACCAGTGTCGTGTCTGCACAGACAACTTAGTGAAGAACCAATTTTAAACTGCATCTGTAGGCAATTTGCTAACAGCAGCCTCTCAAACGCATAATTTGCTTGCATTTTTATTTTTAGGTAAATATAAACAAACGACACAGTCTGACAGGCATAAAATATGTTTGCGCCAATAAGGTGATTCCGAAAGAGCTATCTGCTAAAAACTTTGCATATCTTGGCACAGAAAGTCATGTCCTTAAGAAATGGGGGGGGGTGCTTTCCATAAGGAAAGCATCTGATCGGCAACAGCTTCATTTTTCAGCATGACAGTGATCCTAAACGCACTGCCAATGCAGTAGAAGCCTGCCTGGTTAGAAAAACACACAATGGAACACTATCAGTCATGGATTCGCCTCCCCAGAACCCAGACCTCAACATTACTAAACTCGGCGTGGGATCATCTTGGGCAGACAGCATCCAAATCAACACTGGAATGTCCGTTCAAGAAGCCTTGAAGTCCTCAGGACTCCTTAAAGAAATGACAAGGAGGCTTGGCTAAGAGAGTTCATGCTGTGTTGAAGAATAAAAGTGCTCATGCCAAATATTGACTCTGATTCTGCCTTGTGTACTGTATTTTCCATGTGTCAGTAAACCCTTGCACCCCCTTTCCTACTCATCTAGCAAAATACAAAGAAGTGGGGGGTGGCTGAAGACTTTTGCACAGCACTGTAACTAATCCTTTGCACTGTTCTGTCCTCTACAGCTCTTTGTTCTACTAATCTACAGATTTCTATTAATGTGTGACCTGATTACACTACTTCATAGTATTTTTGGAACAGCCCACTTGAACTTTAAAAAAGTTGAGAACTGAGAGCTATTTAAAGAGAACAGCTCATGAAAGTTCTGTAATCTGTTAGTCAAAAGTGAAAACAATGCTTTCTTCCTTCAGTGTAATCTGATTACTCCCACTTCTTAGCAGCATAATTTAATTCAAGACAATTCTAGGCCTGCGTCCTATAGGGTGCAGACCTAGAAAGGCTACAATGTGTGAAACACAGAGCAAATGAGTGTCCCCTCTTGGATGGATTCTACAGAAGTGCACTTTACCCAAGCAGTACAGTTAATAAAGAATTCAGTTTCAGCAGTGATTGCTACTTTAAGATGCTTCAAACTTACAAAATCCCATCATCTATTAACTTTTGTTGTGTACCAACAAGGTCATTCACTTATGAAATAGAAAGAATTACGTGTTAAGATTCTCATAGCAATTCCTACATATGGATACAGGGGTGGTCCTAGAGAGGGGGGCATGGGATGGCACTCACCACCCCACTGCCAACCACCCCCACCAGCAATGATACTAGACCAAGGTACTCTTAATCTTACAACGTCCAACACCCTCAGGTTAGAGCATGCATAAAATCAGCAGGAAAATTTACTCAAATACTTTACAGGAGCATGGTTCAACGTACTTGTACTTTATTTAAATATTTCAATGTTATGCTACTTTCTGCTTCCACTCTACTATATTTTGGATGCAAATATGGTACTTTGTACGTCATACATTTTATTTTAAAGCTTTAGTTACTTAGGTTGCAGATAAACTGCATCACCACAAGCCAGTATACTCCTGGTGCTCGTCACAAGCCTGGGTAAATGTGAAGGGTTGCGTCAGGAAGGGCTTCCGGTGTAGAATCTTTGCCAATTCAAATGTGCAGATTCATAGATCCAGATACTCAGCAATATGTAGCTATTGCTGCTCCCTTGTATTTTTACCCAAGGGGTCACCACAGCTGATTAATCTGCATTGGTTATTTGGCAGGGGTTTTACACTGGATGCCCTTCCTGACACAACCCTTCATGGTGGAACGGGCTTGTGTCCCCCACCTGGAATTGTACAATATTGCATCACAATATGTTGGACAGCAATATTGTAGGGATACCAAATATCGATTTCCTATTATGAAAACTACAAATACGAAATGAATTGTACACGTTCGCACTCAGTTAAGTTAGATGAGACTGTAATACCAACAGTTTGGGGTTTTTTTTTCCATTGGACAAGTTTTAGTTACAGTGTTGCTCAGTCTGTCTAACATCTTATTTTGCAGAAAAAAGTGACTGAAGTGAGAGGAACACATTGATAACTTTATCTCATTAGAAAAAAAGAGATGTTGAAAAAGTTTATCTTCAGGAACATAATTTGCAGTTGACAAAAGCAGGTAAGTCACAATATATTGCAGTATATTTGCATGCAATAGGTTTAAAATCACGATAGTTGTATTGCAAGTTAAATATCATGATAATAGCAAATCGTGTGGTCTCTGGTGATTCTTTAAGCTACTTCAGCAGGGTTATAACCAGAGTTATTGTAGCTGGGTATCTTCTAATTAGTTTTAATTTGTCATTTTTAGTTTAGTTTTTGTTGTTTTAAAATGTTTAATTTTAGTCAAGTTTTTGTTCATTTCAGCGTTAGTTTGAGTTTTCTTCTCCATTATAATATGGAGAGTGTTTGACAGGGCCAGATTTCAGACATTCACATTAGAAATTACACAACAGTGTCCCCTGTAGTGTATGGGTTTACACAATCGCATTCCCAGTGAAAGGTCCCTGGCTTGATTCCAGGTGGGGACACAAGCCCCTCTCACCATCATCCGAGCATCCGGTGTAAAACCTCTGCCGAAATTATCTATGTGGATTAATCCGCTGTGTCGACCCCTAGGGGAGGACCCCAAGGGAGCAGGCGAAGGTATATACCACACATTAGAAATTACACAACGCTTTGTGAAGACAGTTGACTCACCATCACGCAGATGTCCTGAGTCAACAGATGCTCCACATAGGTAATTTGGAAGAGGTTTTATGCCGGATGCCCTCCCTGACACAGCCCTCCAAGGTGAGGGAGGCTTGTGTCCCCAACTAGAATCAAACCAGCAGCCTTCTGCTTGTAAGGCAGCTGTGTAACCCACTACACTACAGTGACACTGAGTTAAAGATGCATTAATTTATTTCATTGTGCCTCTGCGTAGGAGCAACTATGTAAATCAGGTAGCTTCTTTGGGTGTCTGAACACCACAATTCTGTTTGCACAGGTCACAAATCTCAAGGTAATAACTGGCTTCTAGAGCCTTAATTATGTAATAAGGAATCAAACCAGGGACCTGTTGCTTGTAAGGAGAATGTGTAAACCACTTGACAGGTTGTCTTAGCAAATTATACCAAACTGCCAAAAACTAAAACTAAAGACGTTTCCATTCTTTTCAAAAGTGCAGTTTTGGTTCTAATTTCAGCCGACTAAAAATTTTTTCCTCATCTAGTTTTAGTGAACTATGACCCAGCCACAGGGGCCCACAAGCCAGTGTACTCCTAGTGCCAATAACCTTGGTTATAACTAGGCCCAAACTGAATCTGCATGTTTTTTTTTTTTTGTAGTCTCCAGAGTGCTTTTCCTTGTTACATTACGCTTCAAAGCTTGCAGAAACTCTGCTGAAAATCTGCGGGGTGCAGATTCTGTGTGGGCCTGGCTATAACACCAACTTACAATAATATAAAAAAATAATTAATAATGCTGATACGGAGCAGCACATGAGTCTAAAACAAATCATACTCAGGGTTTTTTTTTTTTTTTTTTTTTATTCTAAAAATTTTTTTTTTTTTTATTTCACT